>CAHIKZ030000124.1:572500-617500 GCA_903632075.3 Acanthosepion pharaonis | reverse complement strand
TTAAAAAATAAACAAGAATAAATAAATAAATAAACAAAATTAATCTGAAAATTTTATTTTGCCAGACGAGATAGATAGATAGATAGATAGATAGATAGATAGATAGATAGATAGATAGATAGATAGGTTGAAACAACATGAGATAGATAGATAGATAGATAGATAGATAGATAGATAGATAGAAAGAAACAACATGAGATAGAGATAGATAGATAGATAGATAGATAGATAGATAGATAGATAGATGAATCACGCAACAAACTCACATATGCAGAAAATGGATAGATAGATTTTTAGATAGATAGATAACAGACTGAAATAGCAGATAGATAGAAACAATCTAAGATAGATAGATAGATAGATAGATAGATGAATAGAAAAACAATCTAAGATAGATAGATAGATAGATAGATAGATAGATAGATAGATAGATAGATAGATAGATAGATAGATAAAAACAACCTGAGATAGATAGATAGATAGATAGAATTAAACAGACCTAGAATTAACAGACCTAGATAGATAGATAGATAGATAGATAGATAGATAGATAGATAGATAGATAGAAACAACATGACATAGACAGACAGATAGATAGAATTAACAGACCTATATATATATATATATATATATATATATATATATAGATAGATAGATAGATAGATAGATAGATAGATCACGCAACAAACTGACATATATCTGAAAGCTCGAACTCACTCCTGATATTTCAATGATTTATTTCCTCTAAAATAATTTCTCTACTCTTTCACTCCAAAAATCACTTAGTTTTGCTTTTTTGACTAACAGCAAAGATCGTGCATTTAAATCCGTTTTCAATCTTGTTGCTTTTTCCCCTCGATCATATTCTCTCACTTACAATTCAAATGAATTTGAATTAATAAAAGAAAACTATTTCTCTCTAACACTCGAAGACCGCTTGTGCATTTTTCTAGTTAAGAATAAAGACACGAAACTGTATTTTTTTAAATATTATCACCAATAGTAATAATGGTGATTAATCTATATATCTAAGATTCGGTTTTCATTTCAAAAGAAAAACAAAAGAAGGAAACAGGAAGAAAAAGCTTGTTATAATATGAGACGAGATAATAAATTGATCTTGGTTCTTACTTCTTCTCTCTTGGAAAAAGAAGCAGCAGCAGCAGTAATTAAGACCCACACAGCAGTAATCCTCTATCGTCGAGGTCACTTAGGAAAGTGTTTGCTGAAAGCAGTAGGCATTTTCGCCAAAAAATCCCTGCCTGTCATTGGTAAAAACGAGGAAAATAACATAAAAACATCTATCTAAGATTACCCTCAGCCTATATATGTACAATTTATGGACACAGCCTAAAATTACATGTACTTTTCATGTCGTACAACGACCACCAAACTGCTGGATTTATATAATATATAATTAAATGTGCTGCAGGTGTGTGTGAGTGTTTTTTGTTTTGTTTTTTTTTTTTTGTCTTTTTGAGCAAGGTAAAAACAAAACAAAAAAAAAAAGAAGAAAATAAAAACCTATTTGAAAATCAGACGAAATGCAGGAGACTTTACAACAATATCACAAAATTTGGTTGTCGGATTTTTTTCACCAGTTTCCTCATGTTAATTTCACATGGCCCTGGGCGGATTCTGCCTTTAGTACGGCGAATATTCCATATTTTCACGTAAGTAATTTTATTTTACCATAAAAAGAAGAAGAAAAAAAACCCCCAAAAGTCTGTCTTCCTTGTGTTGTGTTTTTGTGGACATGTTAATTCCTCAGAGCTAAAAAAAAAAAAAAAAAATTCTCTTAAAAATCGACACATGAATGAAGAAATGTATTTGTTCTATTATTCACTACAATATGAATTTCTTTCTTCCCTTCTTTGTACCAAAGTCTGCTAACAACAGAATCGTTTTTTATTTCTTTCTTTCCCCTATTCTTCACAGAACGCCAACTGTTACATGTGTGTAGTGGTTGTTGCACACAATTATCTTAAAAATTTGGAAAAACATGAACAGTCGTGCAAATAAATGTCTTTTTCTTTTGGGTAATAATATCATTATTACATTCAGTTTTAAATAAAATCTCGGAACTACATGTTTCTAACCATCTCAATACAATACAGCTCTAAATTAAAATGAATTCTTATTTTTGCGAAATAAAAACCCAATGTTGTTTTAAATTTACAAGTATAACTTATTTTAATTAAATAATGATCACCTTTCTTTGAATTCATCTATTTTTGATTTTCCCTCAGCTGACCCCTTTTTTCTTTGTCTAATCGGCCTTTTCGTTTTAAAATTTGATTTTAATAATAATAAATTCGGCCTAACGAATTAGTCCAAGTGCGCACAGAACGATGACCATAGGTCAAAGATTAAAACAAAGTAATTGTTAATTTCCACTCCAGTTATAAACTAATAACACAAACCAGAAAATTGTCTAATAATAATAATAACCCATTTTTAGGGAGAAGTGTTGACCCAGGTCATCCCTTTCTTTTAAAAAGGGACCTCTTTTCCCCTGCCGGTTTTAAAAGAATATTTGTTTCATTTTCCTTTTTTTTTTTTCTTTTTACTATTTTTTTTGTTTTGTTTTTTTAATTGTGAAAAGAAAAAAATGAAACAAGTATTTAAATTCTTTTAAAAGTGTCTTTCTGTATTAAATATTTTTAAGTTGAAATATTTTTATATCTGATCCACCTTGTTAGTATTCTCTATTCTGATATAAAATTCATTCTTCTTCTTATCTAATCACTGTATTCGTTTCATTGAATGTATTGCAAGAGATTCTTTGTGTTGCACTGAATAATTTTGATTTTTGACTATTTAATTTTAAAATTACCAGGTTTATCGTTTCTGATTCCTAAAGTATCTATTGTGTTGAATATTTTAGGCATTGCTGTCTATTAGCTTTCCCTTTTAGTTAGAGAAATATTACTTTTTAGTTTTTAAATAGTCTGTTGCTACGGGTAAATTTGCCACTAGTTACTTATCGGCAACAATTATTATATACTTATTTTTAAATTCTGTTATAAATTCTACTAAAGAACCCTCCTTATGTAAATGAGGGGGAAAATCTTTCACAACTATAAATCCCCCACCCTTAAGAAGACAAAAAAAAAAAACTGCTAGTACCAGGGCACTTGAATTCTCTACCCAGGGGTAGCGGTTGTCATATTTCTTGCTTTTTTTTTTTTTTGTTTAAAAAAAAATGTTTTAAAAATATCCCTTATGCACAACATATTTTGGTTTCTTTTTGAGTGACATATTTTAAAATTAAGAAATAATGCCATTTACAAAAGACAAAAAAAACAAGTTTTTTTTTTTTTTACAGTAGCAATTCATTATCTCGAGTACTATTAAAAAAAAAATCAAATTCTCTTTTGTTATTGTACAATGAAATCAAACCTAAAAGGTGGGTTTGAAACAAAAGAGAAATTCTAATAATCCCTTTTTTTTAACGAGTTCTATACTTTGCCCTCCTTTTACTGACAAACGTCTCCATCTTTTTCAAGTCTCTTCTTTCCTTTTTTTTCAAATTTTTCTTCATATTGTGAATCTGATTTAATTATATATATATATATATATATATATATATATATATATAAAAAAAACTGACTGTTATTTTATTTAAGTTTTTTAAAACCCTACACGAGGAATATCTCGCCTTTTATCGAAAACAATATCAAATTGAGATGTTGAAAAAAAAAAAAACCTCTTTAATTGAAGAGGTGGGGGGGGGTCTTGAGGAAAAGTCTTGTGACTTGTGCTCTAAATTAAATATTTTGGTAGGGGTACTTTGGGTACAGTTTACATTGACCAAATGTTTGTAAATTTAAACGTGATGTACACAAAATTTATTTTTCCTTGTCTTCAAACTTTGGTCATTTGACTTTTGCGTTAAAAAATAACAAAAAAACAAACAACATTCTGTTTTTAAACCTACTGACTGTTGTAAAATTAAAAAAAAAAAAAAGGGATTTAGTTTCACTTTATCATCTAAATTTTCAGAATAATTATGCTTTATTTATGTATAAAAAAAAAAAAATAAACAAACTTAAAGCTATCAAATGCTTTAAAACAAGCCAGATCCCCGATCAAAAGTAAAACAAAAAAGAAGTTCCCTTGTGTAATACGCGTAGAGGGTAGTCACCATTTAGAAGCCCGCTACTATAGTTTTATTATTATTAAGCATTGAACACTTTAGTTTTCAAAAAAAAACAAAAAAACAACAAAACTGCTTTTCCTCGCTGCTTCCAGCTTAAGAAGTCCTACTTTCTCCCATCACCCGTTGCTTTCTCACAGCCAACAACAGGGCCAACTTGTTCAACAGACCTCCGCTCATCTACAAAACCGACCCTGATTATAATAATGATATTATCCTCTGCTACCAGCTTGTCTATACCCAAGCTGTCTTTTTTTTTTTTACCCCCTCTCTCTCATTTACACCCCCCAGTGCCTGAAATAAAGTGTTATTTATTAAATTTACCCCCGGGTTTATAATTTGAGGATGTCATTTTGGCTTTTGGAGAGCCGTCTATTGTTGGATGCTTTTTCTTTGATTTTTTTTTTTTCTCTTTGAAAGGCGTTCAAGAAAAAGTCGAAGCCGACTTATGCCATTTTTTTTTTTTTTCAAATTATTTGATCATGTAATCCATTCTTTCTTTAGTAAAAATAATTTTATTTGTTCCATCGTTGTTATTTTTCTTTTTACAGTTTTTGTCTCCCTGATAGGAAAAACCCTTCCATATTGTTACTTTTGAGAAGAAACGTAAACCCTACAAATTATTTTTATTATTTATTCAGAAATATCCAAGAAAAGAAGAGTGCTTCCTGGTTAACAAAACTTGAAAATTTATTGAACAAAAATAATTTCAAAATAAAATGAAAATGATAAAAAAAAAAATTTAATTGGTTATTTTTAACTTCCCCTTTTGAGTAATCTAATTTTGCATTAAAAACTTTATCTACCATATAAGTGTGGATCAATAAATTCATAGCCTCAGATATACACACACTACACTACAGTTAAAAAGGTTGAGGTTACCCTGGTAATTTTTTTAATTTGGTCCAAATAGTAATTGTTTTGTACTTTAAATAAGAGAAAGTTATTATACATGGTTAAAAAAAAAAACCCGTGAGACACGATTTTTTTTTTTTTTTATTAGGAATTTTATCATTAAATTTTGCCCTCGTCAAAATATCCTCCTTTCGCCTTGATTACTGCAGCAGAAATTTTTGTCATTCCTTGCAAAGTTTTCTCAACATATAGTGATTTTTCTAAGCACAGCTTAGATGTGGCACAAGGTCGAAAGTAGGGGGTACCCAGTGAGGATCGAACTCACTACCGAGTTGTAATTGTTCTAGTGAGACAAGCTTGTTAACCATTACATCGCCTCGAGGAGCCCTTCTCAACATATTTTTCTCAATGACTCAAGAGCCCTTTTCATTTTTGGGGGATGGAAAGATTTCATGAATTTAAGCGCCCTATGAGGCTGGCATCCCGCTCTCGCCCTTTCACTGTAGAAACTATTAAATGTAGCCGTCTCTTCTACTCCAATAGCTTCATACCTCTCACCTCTCGCCTGTGGAACACCCTTCCCTATTACTGTTTCCCTGATAGCTATAATCTCCAACTATTCAAATGTAATGTCAAACGACATCTCCAGTCACCTTGATCTATCCACTATCCTTCTCCTCATCCTTTCCTCATCCTCCTATCTGCTCTTGCACCAAATCTTCTGCAACCCCCTGCATCCTAGTGGCTTCCCGCCTTGCTCGGGGCGTAATGCTTAAAAAAAAAAAATTTTCACTTTTCTGTCAAGTTCATACCATGCTAATTTTGGGGGTTGGCTTCAAACTTTTGAACTCTAGTGTGTGTGTGTGTGTGTGTGTGTGTAATCAAGCATTTCACTCCAAGCAAGACAAGATGCAAGGGGTTTTGAGTGTTAGAGAATATGAGGAAAGAAAAAAAAAATTATTAAGAGGACAATAAAAGAACATAAATTAAGAGAGAAGATAAAAATGACTTGGAAGCAAGAAGCCGATAGAAGAAACTATTAGCATATAACTTGGGGTTCCATCTAGCCATTTCAACTGTAAAATGAGACCTAACTGCCAGTCTAGTACTGCTCTTAAATTAATAAAGTCTAGCTAGCATCGCTGTAAATTCATCCTAATAAAAGGAAAGTATTGAGATAAAAGGAAGAAAGAAGCTACATTATGCTGGTGACTGAAGCTGAGATGCCAGGTCAGGACCAATAACAATGCATGTTCTTCTTTAGATTTTATCAAGAATCTCTAAATATATAGCAGAAGCATCAGACCATCTCAGCTTTGGTCACTTTCCCATCACCTTAACGTAGCTCCCCTGTGATTTTTCTATAAATATTTTTATGGTTTTCATTTCTGGTACCTAGATTTTATGAATTTAAGTGCAATACTGGGTGAGGTCTCATCATTTTACGGTCAAAATGGCTGGATGTGACCGAAAGTTCTATGCTAACAGTTTCTTCACTCGCACTTCTCGCTTGTGGAATTCACTTCCGGCTTCTTTCTTCCCATTCAACTTTGATCTTCAAAAATTTAAATAGAATGTCAATTGTTATCTGTCTTAATTCTTGTTCTTTTATTGTTCACTCTCCTTAATAGGTGTTTATTTCTTGGTCTTCTCTTATTCTTTAACATTCAGTAAACCCTTGCATCTTAGTGGCTTTATTACCTTGCTTAGGGTGAAATGATTTAAGAAAAAAAAAATCAAAAAACCCTGAAAACTAGTCCAATTCAACTAGTACAATACTTTTTCATTATAACCCTTATATCTATATAAGGTTGATAATGAAAAAAGAAATTTTCCTAACAGGATTTTGGAATTCGTCAGCAAATTTAAAATTGAATTTCTAATCTTTTGTCATACCAGCAATTAAATTGAAATAAATTTATGGAAAAAATATTTTCCTGCGAAACCAAGCTTTTTATTTCATGTTAATTTAAATATTTTTTTTTTTTTTCTTCAATACAAAAATGTAAATTGATGTAAATTTAAATTTTGCATTTAGGAAATTGAAAAAATATATTAAAATAATATTTAAAAACAGATTTTTGAAAAGAACATTTAAGTTTTTAGGCATCTGGATCTGTATCCAGTGTCGAGTTTAAACATTTAACCTTGAATTCTCCAGTTCATTTTCTATTAGAACCATTTGTGTTCTAATCGACTTGATTCTGATGTTAGTGTGAATCTAGGAATACATGTTAAATGATGAGTTATCTTCTTTTTTTCTTTTCTTTTTCTTTTTTCGCTTACTGTCTGGTAACAGACATTACATTTTATATGCAATGGCACATAGTCCAGGAAAACAGGAATTTCTTTGTACTGCAATAACACTTTATTCCATTCCAATTTAGCACTAATTCTTAGCTTCTTGAACTTTGGCGTTGTGTATTTCTGTCCAAAGTTTGTTTGAAATTGGTTTAAGTGTGAATGGCAAATTATGCATGCTTTCTTAAAGCAAGTTTACTTTTTCTGCATTACTGAAGGCTGACATTCTTATACAATCACCAAAGTTAAGCAACATCGAGTCTGGTCAGTGCTTAGATAAGTGACCGCTTAGGAATACCAGGCACTGTATTCTTGGATGTGCGGTTGGTGTAGTGGGCTTATGGCCATATCATGTTGAAACAGCAGTTCTTGTACGATCATCAAAGTTAAACAACATGAAACCTAGTCTGTATCTAGATGGGTGACCTCATGGAATACCAGTTGCTGTGAGCTTGGATGTGATGGTGATGTAATGGACTTACAGCTATAACGCACCAGTTCTTGTACAGTCACCGAAGTTATGATGAACCTGGTCAGTAGCTTGATGAGTGAACACTTGGGAATACTGGTTGTTGTGAGCTTGGATGTGCAGGTGATGTAATGGCTCATAATTGGGATTCAGAGTTCCAATTCCAGTCAGGTTTGTTTTATTCAGTTATGCACAAATGTTCTTGGGAAATGGTATGAATTCACCTTTTATCCCCCCAGTTATGGGTTAATAAGTAGGATTTGTATCAGTAAATCGTTGTCTCCAAAAACTTATTTCAATCTAAAAAATATTTTCTGGCTTTAAATAACCTGTAAAGGTTGATAAGCCATAAAAATCAAATCAGACCATCTCACTTACTCCATATAATAAAAAAAATCTCTGAAGAATTTTATATATTGGTATTTCACTTTTTGGATTAATGTATTGAGAAAAAATGTATGACAAAGTGGAAAAAGTAATTGTGTGACCTGTTTTGTCCTTTAGGAATTCTTTGGACTATAATGAAAAGAACAAAGCATATTACATGAAAACTCATTCCATTATGTCATACAATTTTTTTCTTTTCACTGATATTGTCTCTTAACATGTGGGGAATTTACATGGCTTGACATGGCTTGACATGTGGGAAGTTTGCGTGGCTTGACATCCGATATTCAGCAAATAGTCAGTCATGCCTCTCCTCAAAATTCCTTATTTTCAGTTAATTACCATGAATTCTTGGGAAATGCCTACAGTGGTTTCAACTCCATTGTTTTGAATTCAACCCATTTTTCTTATAAATTAGTTGCCTTGTAAGGCTAAAGAACCTAGTCTTCACTACTATTTAAAAAGAAAACCCATTAGCATTGGTGTGAAATTGAATGCAGCCTAATCAACCGCAACTTGAATGGATCTCTCCCATGATTCTCTTTGAAAACCCACATAGATGCATGTCCTTAATCTCTTATTGCTGGTAGGGAGTGATCCATAAATCCATTCTATTGCAAAATATATACAAAAATCCATGTTCTTCATTTGTGGATCATCTATCTTCACATAATAGTGTGCGTTCTTCTCTTTGTTAGTATTTTATGCCCCGCTAATGCCTTGTAAATGTTGGACTATTTTGTTTTGCATGATAAGATAAGGCATATCGAAGACACTATTTGGTTTCGGTCAGAAAATGAAAGAAGGGAATATGGGAGTGTTTAACGCCCATTTCAATGAAATGGGGGGGTTGTCAATTTCAAATCTTTTCATTTGTATCCCCTTACTTCTTAAAATATTGGAAGTGTAATGTTTAAATTTCTTTTTCTGTAATTGCCTTCAGTTAAAACCTGGTTATCAAATTGATTCAAGTTCTTTCTGTCCAGTTTCCTAATGTCAACATCTCTTTGAAAAGATTTAATGTAGTAGTTATTGTCCCCTGGCATCATCAGTGCCAGGAAGATCTCTTCATAATAATGGTAACCAGTTCATGTGACTATTAAGTGAAAATAGTAAAACGTAACCATAATTCCTGGAAAGAATGGGAAACCATTTAATGTTAGGAATTAAAAATGTATTATGTAGACATTTTTTTTCTTTAATTCCCCTAAGGTTTCTTCAATGTCAGGCTGCTGGACATATGCAGGACACAGTGAAAAATTAAAATAGGGCACTTATTTCAAATACGAGTATACACCATAATAATGTTTGAACTTATGTAATTTGATCATTATTGACCAATTATCACAGGAATTTTTATATAAAAAAAAACCCAAAAAAATTTGTACTTTATTTTTTATTAAATTATGTAACATTAATATAAATAAACGTTTGTCACTCAGCTGATTGATGCTAACTTCAGCATCTTAGCTCCAGAGTGAGTGGACATGTTTCTTGACTCTTCTTTTTTTTTTTTTTTTTTTTTTTTTCACCCCAAGCAAGGCAGGAAGCCACTAGGACGCAAAGGGTTACAGAAAATTTGGAGCAAGATCAGATAGGAGTGATAGAAGAAAGGATGAGGAGAAGAGTAGTGGATAGATCAAGGCAACTGGAGATGTCGATTGACATTACATTTAAATAGCTGGAGATTATAGCTCCCAGAGAAACTGGAATAGGGAAGGGAGTTCCACAGGCAAGAGGTGCGAGACATGAAGCTATTGGAGTAGAAGAGGCGGCGTTATTTAGGAGTTTCAGCAGTGAAAAGGTGAGAGCGGGATGCCAGCCTTGTAGGGTGCTTGAACTCAGCGAATGCAGCTCATCGGAGCAATTTCCATCAAAGTATTTGTAAAACAGAAAGAGAGAGAGGTGATTGTAAAAAAAGTGAGAAAGTGACTGTAGACGAGATGCCAGAGCAGGGCCAATTATATTGCATATCCGCCTCTGGAGCCTATCGAGAACCCCGAGGCAAACAGAAGGGGCTCCAGACCATATATGGCAGCAATACTCCATGCAAGGGCGGGTGTTGATTTGTAGATCTGGAGGATCGATTCGGAGAGAAAAATTTCCTGGCGTGGCACAGGAGCCAACTTTCCTTGCGTGGACTCAATTGACTCAATGCATTTGTTCCATCTCGGGTCAGCAGTCAACGTGAGACTGAGCAGCCACAGAGAGGTGCTCTCGAGAAGTTGAGCGTCAGACATTCTAATGGAGGGCAGGGAAGGATCTCTGTGGTGATTAATAGAAAGCAGTTTTGTTTTTGAAGCATTAAAGTTGACCAGCCAATTCCTGCCCCAGTTCACAACCGATTGGAGCAATTTACTGTGTGTGTGTATATATATATATATATATATATATATATATACTTTTGACATGCAAGTTTTTTTTTTTCTGTATTTTTGTGTTTGCATTGTGGATGTACAACCATGCACCTGTCCTTGGTTATCTGCACTGGTGTGTGTACGTGTATGGTGTTGTGTTAATTTGTCCTTTTTTTTTCTTCTTCACTTTACTCTCAAGAAATCACACAGTGGTTTCTGGTGTTAATCAAATAGTAATCAATGTAATATAACAGAATTTGTATGTATATATATATATATATATATATATATATATATATATATATATCCTCTCCAGCAGCATGACTCAGTTTCATGCACAATACAATCGTCAGGTGCTGAATTTTATTAACACCATCAATCAATTATATATATATATATATATATATATATATATATATATATATATATATATATATATATATATATATATATATAATAAACATTCCTGATTAAATAAATTACAAACTTTGTCTGCTTTACATCTTAATTTTATCGAATGTTTTATTTTATGATTCTTCAGTAACTGGGGGGGGTTGCAATTTCCTGATTTAAATCCTCCGAAGACTTGTGCTTATCTGTAACTATCCATGACACGAAAGAAAAATTCAGTAATGGATAGCTGCGCATAGTTTTTACCTTACCAGCTGCACCCCTGATGATGATCTCAGAAAGAGATGGAAAGTACTTGGGGAAATAAAAGTGATTCTCACTATTACAGTGCATTTCTTGCCTTATTCAATTGTAATATATGGAAAAATATTTGTGAATATGAATGGATTATGATAAAAATAAGCATAATGTTTGTAATTTATTTTATCAGAAATGCTTTTATATATTGTGTGTGTATAGTCATTGGCAAACTTATATTTTTTTTTTAACGTGTTGCCTTGGTGCAAAATGGGTTATAAGTTAATATATATAATTAATATATATATATATATATATATATATATATATATATATATATATATATATATATATATATATGTATGCCATTCAAGTTGTCTGAAGGTTTCATTTCCTCCACCCACCACTTGCAAATATCACAACAGGGATTGACAATGGTCGAGTTCTTTTCCCACAGTTTCCCTGCCATTCATACTTCACTGAGCGACCCAAGAATGTGAAGGTTATATGTCAGTTCATTTCAGGAAATAAATGTGGGGAGAATGGCTACACAAACGTCATCGAACCAATCTTCAGGAATTTCCTGTTTGTTGTCTTTAACTTCTGGTACTAGCAACTTGGTCAGTCGCCTGGGGTGCCATTATGCAGTCATGTCATGTGTTTGGTATCTTCCAAAACTAAAGCTTGTAATAACATACTTATACTCATCCATAACTGAAGACTGATTAATTGCTTTGACTATTTTCTCAACATAAAATTATCTTGTAAAGAAGGTAGGTGTAGAACGTGCCATGATGAAAAGATTTGCAGATCTAAAGGCCAGAAAAATGTTTTAGGTGGGATAATGAAAAAATTATGCTAAAATATTGCGGTTATCGATGACTCGAGACAGATTAAACTATTTGGCTATTTTGTCAAGAGAAAATGATCTTGTAAAGCAGATCGGTGTAAAAATTCCATGTTGAAAAGAATTGCAGATCTAAAGGCTAAACAAAATGTTTTAGGTAAGATAATGAATGTTTTCTTTAGCTTGTATTAAGTTCTATATTGTAATAAATTGTTATTCTACATTTTCAGCTTTTCCCCTTGTAAATATTTTAAAAAAATATTCTTGTAAGGGTACCAAAGTTTAGTTTGCCTGGGGTTTTTCAACCCTAGCGCCATTATTGGTTACTGTAAATATGTGTATTGGTGGCAGTGAAGGGTGATAAATGAAAAGCTTTAAATTTTTTTCTTTATTTTTTCAAAAAGTGTTTTATTTAATTAATTTGTTCTAGCAAAACACCACGCACCAACCTTGGCTACTGTCAGCTCAAGGTACTGGTAACTCAGGCAGTTGCCCATGGTGCCATCATACGGTCATGTCATGTATTTGGTATCTTCTAAAACTAAAGCTTATAAAAACATACTTGTCGTCGTCCATGACTGAATACAGATTAAATTCTTTGGCTATTTTGTCAACAGAAAATGTTCTTTTAAAGAAGATAGGTATAGAAAGTGCCATGTTAAAAAGATTTGCAGATCTAAAGGCTAAAAAAATGTTTTAGGTAGGATAATGAAATTTTTCTTTAGTTTTTGTATTAAGTTTATATTGTAATAAACTTGTTATTCTACATTTTCAGTTTTTCTCCTTGTGAAAATTTTTAAAATTTATACTTGTAAGGGCACTATCTCAGGTACTGACAACCCTAAGGCCATCATTGGCTACTGTAAATTGTGAAGGGAAGAAAGGGTGATAAACGAAAAGCTTTACATTTTTTCTTTATTTTTTAAAGTGTTTTATGTTATATTAACATTAACTATAACTTAATTTTGTAGTAATTTCTTTTTTTCTTCTATTCGATTTACTAACAAATAGTAAAGACAAAACTGTTTTGAGAGAAAACAAAAAAAAAAGTCTCATTCTCTTATTAAATTGTGTGAATCCTCCCTCCCTTTGTGTTCAGTCTAAATTAGCTTATTTTCTGAATTAAAAAAATTCAGCTATTTCTAACACTGAAGCGTCTACAGAGAAATTAATTTAAATGCTTCCAAGATCTTTACAATAGAACTACAATCTTGTCATGTCTGAATGTTATCAGAGATTTACAAAAAATTTGTAGCAGGATTAAAGTTTATAAGATCATACCTTTTTATAAAGATGCCTAATACGCACCTGACAGTCACAGAATCAAAACCAGGTTGATGGTACCATTTTTAACGGTGACCAATATCAAACAAGATTCTTTGCTCAAAGCTATATTTTTGGTACCAGTTCTGTAATATTCTTTATTTTCCAACATTATTTATATAGTATGTGTTATAGTGGAACATACCTATTCTATAGTTAATAGACTCTCCCACCTATAATAAGTAGGAGTAGTAAGAGTAACGAGACGGTCGGTGACAGACGATAGTTAGTCGAATACTAAGGTATCAGCGACCACAACTAGATTACTCTGCGTTATACCTATTATATCAAGTTCCTAACGTTTTGTACGTTGAACCTATTTTAGGACCGACTTAGTACAAATACAAGTCTCCACTGTGAAATCACTCCACAACAATGTCATTTTTATCTTCATCTATGGCAAAAACGTTCTCTATGTAAAGTGCGCGGCAGGGTTTAGGAATGAGTTTTCTTTTCTATGCAACTGAGTTTTCCAACTTGAAATTTGTCCACTGATAATCCAAACCCAAAATAGGTTTTCTGAACTGTTACAGGAGTTCAAACAGATTTCCTAAAGGAATTTTCTCATTGGCTGGATATCTGCCAATGAAGAGAGATGGAAAACTCTGAGGCACTGGAATCAAACACTGTATAACAAGAAGCCAGGCACAGACAAGACTTCCTCACGGAAGCACCACACGTATGGGATGAACGCAGCCAAGACACCAGAAACACAAATGAAGACAAACGAATTTGAAATGACACTGGGTAACATGAACAAAGATCTTTGGTAACGTATGCCAATCCTTTTGTATAGTGAAAGTGGCATACTGCCAAGCTCTGCCTTATTTGCATAGCTAACACCACTCGGCTCACAGTCTCTACTATTTCCCGGAGAAGCTGGTAAACACTTTTCTTCATAGCCAGAACAATGGCGGTTAGCACCAGCTCTGTTCTGGAAGGGCAGTCATGTGCTTTCTTTCCGCAGAAACAGCACACTAAGTGTTCTCTGTTTTCTATGTTAAATAAAGTTGTTCTTTTATAAATTCATTGTATTTTTGCCTTGTCTTATGGCCATATGTTGGCACACCAGTTCTTGTAGGGCTACCAAGGTTAGACCCCTTTCTTCCTTCCATCCATATGGCTGATGCTAACCTCCAGGAGAGTGCCTTGTTGCACCTTCTCAGGTTAATGTTCTCCGCTTACCTGAAGTGAAAAAACTATATTGAATCCATTGCTAGGTTAGCTGCTAAGAAAATTGGTTCACTGTGTTGTCTTGGACAATTTTTTTTTTTCTTTTTTTTCTTGCATATCTATAAGTCTACCATTTCATCCATGTCTAGAATATGGTCCAGTGCTTCTGTTATTTATCAAGATCTCTTTGATAAAAAATCAAGAATCAGCAATATTACTGATCCTGATCTAGCATCTCGACCTCAGTCACTTTTCCACCAGGTTGCCTCTCTGTACCTTTTTTTTTATAAATACTTTGATGGTAATTGTTCAGATGAGCTCTTTGCTATGGTACTTAGACTTTATCAATATAAGCGCAGTACTAGACTGATGACGAGGTCTCGTCAATAGACAGTTGAGTTGGTTCGATGTAACCATAAGTTCTATGCTAACAGTTTCTTTTCTCGCACTTCTTGCTTGTACAACTTTTAAACTTCAAAAATTGAAATACAATGTCAATTGCTATCAACTGTCCTCCTGATTACTCTTTCCTCTTCCTGCTCATTAGTAATGTTTCTGTTCCTAATTCTTCCACATGCTGTAAAATCCTTGTATATTAGTGGCTTTCTTGGGGTGAAAAATAAAAAGTTAAGCAATTTTGAGCCTGGTCAGTATCTAGATGAGTGAGCACTTGGGAATACCAGGTGCTGTAAGCTTGGATGTGCGGGTGATATAGAGAGCTTACGGCCATAGGATCACCGAAGTTAAGCAATGTAGATCTTGGCCAGTATCGAGATGGGTGACCGCTTGGGAGTACCAGGTGCTGTAAGCTTGGATGTGCGAGTGATATAGAGAGCTTACGGCCATAGGATCACCGAAGTTAAGCAATGTAGATCCTGGTCAGTATCTAGATGGCTGACCGCTTGGGAATACCAGGTGCTGTAAGCTTGGCTGGAGGGGTTAGTTTAATGGATAACTATTCAGAACTGGAAGTCTGTTCCTATTTCAGCTGGATTCATCATATTCACTTGAACACAAATACCCTTGGGGAAAGTTAGAGTCCATCTCTTCTCTCTCCAGCTATAGGTTAATTAGTAGGACTTTTATTAGTGAATCATTATCTCCAAAAACTTCTTGGAATGTAAAAATATTTTTCTGGCTTTAAATAACCTGCAAAGAGTTGATAACCCATAAAAATGGATACTTTTTCACATTTGTTATATATATATATATATATATATATATATATATATAGAATAATGTTAAAAAAAATACAAGTCCAGGTGTGCACATGGATTGGAGGAGGGTCTGTAATTATTTTAGTGGTAACCAAAATTTTCCAAATTGGAATGTTTCCAGACCAACCTGTAACTTTCTGACAATGATTCAGTATTTGTCAATTACCTAAAGTCATCTTAATTAATAGGGTCTTAATTAGTATCAGCTTAAACATTTTTATTTTATTTATTTTCCTCTCTTGATACATTAGCACTGTCTATTGTGATTCTCATTTGATTAAGAAGAATTGGAAGAAATCCAAAGACACGTCACCGCCGCTCACAATATTGGCACATTCTACCAAATTAACAATGACTGGCACCACTGTTTACAGATCATTTGGACTTAATTTTGGTATATATATATATATATATATATATATATATATATATATATATATTTTTTTTTTTTTTTTTTTTTTTTTTTTCACCCAATGCAAGGCCCAAGACTTACTCAAGGTAGAGGGTTCCTGTGTGGGCTTAGTGTGAGAAAGAACAAGTGAAATTCTTTGAGTTATGCAGGAAATATAAAATTGTAGACTTGAATCAGTCAGGATTTAATTAGGGAATGATGTTTCCGAGTTCAGTTGGAGATGTTAAAAGTATAGAGTTGAAGTAGACATAGTGAAACAAGAATGCTTAGTGAATTTAATCTTAATAATAATTACTCAATAACATTTCAGAGTTCAGACGTAGACATTGGAAGCATAGTTGAAGTGGAATTTAGAAGGAACCGGAAACCCAATCCTAAACAAGACACAAGGGATAAACCTCTACTCCTGTTCAAAAAACCTATCTACTCCTACTGAAGGAAGAAAATAAATAACATTTCAGAGTTTAGGCAGAGACGTTAGAAGTATAAAGTTGAAGTGGAATTTAGAAGGAACCGGAAACCCAATCCTAAACAGGAAACAAGGGATAAACCTGTATTTCTGTTCAAAAGAGTAGATAGGAGTCTGAACCGGGCAATAGGCAAACTTATCTACCCCTATTGAGTGTGGGAGGGAGAGAGGTAGGTTCCTTTCCCCCCTCCCATCCTAACTTATACGAATATGTGGGTAGAACAATAATTATGGGGTGGGAGGTGAAATCAACAACCAAAGTTCAAATTGCAGCCTAATCTGTTGCATTCACTTTCACCCAAATGCCCTTAGGAAAGGCATAAACATTTGAGTTAAAAACACCCCGTGTGTGTGTCTCCTTCTTTCTCCCCGTGTGTGTGTGTGTCTCTCCTTCTTTCTCCCCGTGTGTCTCTTCTTCTTTCTCCCCGTGTGTCTCTTCTTCTTTCTCCCCGTGTGTGTGTCTCCTTCTTTCTCCCCGTGTGTGTGTCTCCTTCTTTCTCCCCGTGTGTGTGTGTGTCTCTTTTTTTTTTTTTTTTTTTGCCTAAATTTATGTATATCGCGCATAATGTTAGACAAAAGAATTTACCTAAATTGAAAATAAATCAAGACTTCATACAAAAAATAAACTGAAAACCATAATCAGGAATTTACACTGACATGTAATAGTAGCCATAAAATTTACAAAGGTGTGACTTCAAGTTAATTTAAATAAAAGATTATATGAGCAGAAGTATCTTTTACAGAACATACTCAATGCATTACTCATTTGTCATGAGTTTAACTATAATTTCAACTTAATAAATCTGTTTTAACTCGAAGAGAAAGTAATTTACTAAGTGAAAAATGTCTAGAAAGTGCACTGATTTCTGAATCAAGTTCTTAGAACATTTATTTTTCTTGACATATTTGCATTTATTACAATGTGGGATATTTAAAGAAAATCAACAATTAAAAGAAGTGTGGGGAAATTGACTGAGATCAACCGAGTCGAGTCTAGACACATCGGATGCCAGAAATTTAAAAACTTACTGTTCTTACAATTCCAGTGTTTTCCCTTGGTGTATAATGATAAGTAACGCTTATGTTTACATCTCCATACAAATATACTGGGTACGATGAATAAATTGTAGTCTAAATGATGCCAAAATGAAAATAAAATTGACATCTCATTTTAACAGATATATTTACTAAAATTAGACAAAAAATATCTAGAAATACTAAAGAGTAAATTATTTTGATAAAATTATAAAATTGCCATTGGTTTTAACCATGGCCTCCAGAAGCCTCCAGGCTTACGGTCAAATCACACTGAAACACCGGTTCTCGTACGATCACCGAAGTTAAGCATCGTAGAGCCAGGTCAGTACTTAGATGGGGGACCGCTTGGGAACACCTGGTACTGTAAGCCCCCCAAAGTCCAACCCTTACCTCACAGTTGGTGGGGGGTGTAAACGTAGTGTCAGAGCTATGCCGCCTGGAACTTCGTTCCTGGTAGGGCCACCCAAGGCGGACAGGTCTGACACACACGCCGACTAACAAGGGCTCTGGTGAAAATCCAAAGAGCGTCTGCATCGGTAACCGGCGGCTTCTGGTCGCTCCTGTCTCTGCGTCTGTGGGAACCCCATGGCAAGCAAGAACGTTATCCGAGTAGGCCTGGGTACCCTACTTCTGTAATTTATCACAAGAATCTTCTTCTCATAACAGGAAGAAGCCGGCTCAATCCGCCCAGGGTGAATGCCGCATCAGTACAGTACAGTAGTATGGCCTCCAGAAGACCTCGTAATCTCTTGCAACTCTTCTGGACGGTCTCCTTGTTTTTTTATTTAGTGGAAATGTTAGATTAAACCTAAGTATAGTCAAAGGGTAATTAAAAAAAAAAAAAAATATATATATATATATATTTATGATTATCCTAATTATAAGATGAGATTAATCTTGTATACTTCTTTGGTGTCTTTCATAGTTTAAAAAAAAAAAAATGTTCCTTCTCTAAGCTTCTTTATAGGTTCTGTTTGGTAACAGTTACCATTCTAGAGTTTGTTCCTGGTATGATGATAAACTACATCAAGCAGTGAGGTCTCTGATCAGGGAGTTTTGAGAAGAGTGGAACCACCTCTTAACTGCAGTTGGTGCCATGCTTTCCAGCCATCTTTTAATCTTCAAAAATTGAAATCCAATGTCAATCGCTATCTACTCTCTTCCTGATTACCTTTTCTCTTTCCTCTCACTATTAATGGTTTTGTTCTTAATTCTTCAACATCCACTAACCCTTTGTATCTTAGTGGCTTTAATACTTGCTTGGGATGAAATTGATTTAACCAAAAAAAAAAAATCTGTGCTTAAGCAAAAGTCTAACTGGGGGTGGCAGCACCTGTTAGGGTCCCAGCTATGGTCAGATAGTGAACACCAAGCTGGGATCAGAAAATGAAAGTATAGATTTTTTTTTTTTTGATTTTTTTTTTTTTTTAAATTGGAATAGATTTTTGTAAAAAGAAAAAATATTTCTTCAGCTCTAAAGAAAATTAAATTTCAGCATTAAATGATCCATAAAGGTGTTGGTATGCCATTAAACAAACAAGCCAGCCATGATAGTGTTAAGTTCCTACCAAGAAAATGTGTAAATGAATAACTCAAGACCCCTAGTTTGGCTCATTTGTCTAATAAAGAATTGTGACTTTTTTTTTTTTCTAGATAATTGTCAAGTGTCATTAGCTAAGGACCCATGAATTGAAACCCGAAACCTCTCAATCTATGGCTGTCTGCTTGAAAATTCCCAGATGGCATCAGTTACTCATAAGGGGGGTGGGGTGAAATGAAGTTCCATAGAATTCTAGGTTCTGGAATTAAGACTAGGGCTAATTTTCAGGGGGAAGGATATGAGGTGTAAGGAGGAGGGTCTGAGTTGCTGGCAAATCTTTGGCATTTTTTGATGCGTTAATCAGATTTTAGTTTATTCAGCACCTTTTTGAAATTGAGGTCAACTAATCATTTCAGTTTCTTGGAGTGTTTTTTTCTCTCTCTCTCTTCTCCCTTTCTCTCTCCTTCTCCTCCTTTCTCTCTCCCTTTCTCTCTCCCTTTCTTTCTCTCTCCCCTTTCTCTCTCTCTCTTTCCTTCTCCTTTCTCTCTCCCCTTTCCCTTTCTCTCTCCTTTCCTTCTCCCCTTTCTTTCTCTCTCCTTTCCTTCTCCCTTTCTTTCTCTCTCCTTTCCTTCTCCCTTTCTTTTCTCTCTCCTTTCCTTCTCCCCTTTCTTTCTCTCTCCTTCTCCCTTTCTCTTTCTTTCTCCATTCCTTTCCTTCTCCCCTTTCTTTCTCTCTCCTTTCCTTCTCCCCTTTCTTTCTCTCTCCTTTCCTTCTCCCCTTTCTTTCTCTCTCCTTTCCTTCTCCCCTTTCTTTCTCTCTCTCTTTCTCCCCTTTCTCTCTCTCTCCTTTCCTTTCTTTCTCTCTCCTTTCCTTCTCCCCTTTCTTTCTCTCCTTTCCTTCTCCCTTTCTTTCTCTCTCCTTTCCTTCTCCCTCTTTCTTTCTTCCTTTCCTTTCCCTCTTTCTCCTTTTCCTTCTCCCCTTTCTTTCTCTCTCCTTTCCTTCTCCCCTTTCTTTCTCTCTCCTTTCCTTCTCCCTTTCTTTCTCTCTCCTTTCCTTTCCTTCTCCCCTTTCCTTCTCTCCTTTCCTTTCCCTTTCCTTTCTCTCTCCTTTTCCTTCTCCCCTTTCTTTCTCTCTCCTTTCCTTCTCCCCTTTCTTTCTCTCCTTTCCTTCTCCCATCATTCTTTCTCTCTCTTTCCTTCTCCCTTTCTTTCTCTCTCCTTTCCTTCTCCCCTTTCTTTCTCTCTCCTTTCCTTCTCCCTTTCTTTCTCTCTCCTTTCCTTCTCCCCTTTCTTTCACTCTTTCCTTCTCCCTTTCTTTCTCTCTCCTTTCCTTCTCCCCTTTCTTTCTCTCTCCTTTTTCTCCCCTTTCTTTCTCTCTCCTTTCTTCTCCCTCTTTTCTCTCTTTCCTTCTCCCCTTTCTTTCTCTCTCCTTTCCTTCTCCCTTTCTTTCTCTCTCCTTTCCTTCTCCCCCCTTTCTTTCTCTCTCCTTTCCTTCTCCTTTCTTTCTCTCCTCCTTCTCCCCTTTCTTTCTCTCTCCTTTCCTTCTCCCCTTTCTTTCTCTCTCCTTTCCTTCTCCCCTTTCTTTCCTTCCTTTCCTTCTCCTTTCTTTCCTTCTCCTTTCTTCTCTTTTCTCCCTTTTCTTCCCCCTTTCTTTCTCTCTCCTTTCCTTCTCCCCTTTCTTTCTCTCTCCTTTCCTTCTCCCCTTTCTTTCTCTCTCCTTTCCTTCTCCCCTTTCTTTCTCTCTCCTTTCCTTCTCCCCTTTCTTTCTCTCTCCTTTCCTTCTCCCCTTTCTTTCTCTTTCCTTCTCCCTTTCTTTTCTCCCCTTCTCCCTTTCTTTTCTCTCTCCTTTCCTTCTCCCCCCCTTTCTCTCTCCTTTCCTTCTCTTCTTTTCCTCCTTTTCCTTCTCCCTTTCTTTTCCTTCTCCCCTTTCTTTCTCTCTCCTTTCCTTCTCCCCCCTTCTTTCTCTCTCCTTTCCTTCTCCCCTTTTATTTCTCCTTTCCTTCTCCCTTTTCTTTCTCTCTCCTTTCCTTCTCCCCTTTCTTTCTCTCTCCTTTCCTTCTCCCCTTTCTTTCTCTCCTTTCCTTCTCCCCTTTCTTTCTCTCTCCTTTCCTTCTCCCCTTTCTTTCTCTCTCCTTTCCTTCTCCCCTTTCTTTCTCTCTCCTTTCCTTCTCCCCAATATATCATTTTCCCTCATGTAATATTATCACGTGTCATTTGATTATTGTAATTACACTTGTTTCTTAGAAAATTCTTCATTGATATCGCTTGATATATTTAAGAGTAATGTTTTCCATTTCATAAAACTTTTATATTTTGTATTACTAAAGATAACTAACAAGGAATGTCTTTTGAAACATTTCCCTGTGTTTCTCCTGGTGTTGAATAAACTTACCAAAAGTCTTTAAAGCATTACTTGATGCTTCTATTTAATAAAACCAAACAGAGGATTGTTTCCTAAAAATCCTATCTTTGACCAATTCCAGTCTTTTTAATTTTTTTTTTTTTTTTTTTTTTAACATTAACTCCGATTTGGCTGCAAGTGTTGCGGCTGAGAAACAAGAAATCTATTGCAGTTGCTACTATCAGTTGACAGTCTTTTCTTTACTACAACAGCTACAAAATATCTTTCAATTGCAATATTTTTAATTTTTGCTTGAAGTTGTAAATTTGTATTAGAATTTGTCACCTTTTATCTAGGGGTCGGTATCTTTCAACTATAGGAATTGTTTTCCTGACTGAAAAAAATGAATTCAGGTTTGATTCATGTCAGGAGGCATACTTTTAGTATAACTTGGCTGGTTGTTTTAAATTTCATTTTTTAAAAAAAGCAAAATACATCTGAAACACTCTGGCCTTCTTCAGATGATTGGAATTTCGAACTGAACCCTTTGCTTTGCCCACTATGGTAGATTGTTCTAGTTCCACATGCAGTGCTTCTTCCAAATATCTCGGTATCAGATATTTACCATTATCTCAACTCTCCAAGTTGCCAGGTATTCAATTCTCATCTCTTTGGGTCAGGTTACTGGGTGCAATCAACACTTATCCACTGGGCTGTGGATAAAAGATACACAAACTTAATTTTCTATATGTCCACCATCATTGCGCATACAAAGGGTAATATGATTTAGTAGTTCTCCAAAAACTTTTGAAAGCTGTCGTTCACATCAATTATCATAGCTTAAAATTCCTCTAAAGATGGATGTATCTTCATAAAAAGAAATCCTACAAACAGTAATTCTGCCAAAAAAAGGTCACTTTGAAGTTCCAAGAAATTGAAAAATATATATTAATATAATCAGAGATATAGATAAATGCACAAGCAAAGAGTGTGTGTGTGTGTGTGTGTGTGTGTATATATATATATATATATATATATATATATATATCACACACATATATATATATATATATATATATATATATCACACACACATATATATATATATATATATATATATACACACACATATATATATATATATATATATATATCACACACACACATATATATATATATATATATATATATACACACATACATATATATATATATATACACACACATATATATATATATATATATATATATATATATATATATATATCACACATATATATATATATATATATATATATATCACACACATATATATATATATATATATATATATATATATATATATATATATATATCACACACATATTTTACATTATTTGGACTATTGTCCTCATCTTTGTCACCATATTTATTACAACATTTCGGCTGTAAGTATGCTCTGGCCTTCTACAGGTGGCTGGAATGTTGAACTGAACCCTTTATTTCATTCACTGGAGTAGACAGTTCTAGTTCCACGTGCCATGTTTAATGGATGTTCGTTATCAGTTATCTCCTGTTAATTCCCCTCTCCACATGGCGCAGGCGATAAAGGCATTGGTTAGATCCAGTGACAGGACCCAAAGAGTGTGAGTTCAATACCTGGTTAAGGTGGTGGTGAACTTGGAGAGGGGAATTAAAAATTGTATGTGTGATTCCATGAATCTTAATGTATTCTCTGCATGAAAGCAGACATTACTCCATCATGTAAATTGCTATTCATTTGCTCAAACTCATCAATTATTATGATTGGCATTATATTGAAGGAAAATACTCCAAAGAACCTGAGCCAGCATTTGTTGTGTTACTGTCTAACATGTGTATATGTAACAAAATATTTATATTTTTGTCTTGCTAAAGTCTACTTAGTATGTACATGTGTATGGAAGCATATTCTTGTTTTGTTTGTGTCCTTATATGCAAGATATTATTAATCTTTTTTTTTTTTTTTTTTTTTTACCTGCAGTTTTTATTGTCATTTGAAGTAATCGTTTCTGCTCACTTGATTCCTGCACCATCACCCTCTTTCCTTTTCATTAATATATATATATATATATATATATATATATATATATATATCACATAATTCATTGAGTCTAGAACAAGACTCCTTAACAGATTGCAGAAAACACTGGATGACTGTTTCATCCTATTTTTGGGACTCGGCAGCAGTGTGTATCTACTACCAAGAATTGAACCTGGACCATTACAACACAATGTAAGCATCATACCACCGAGCAAGTGGGCCTCAGTGACAAAGAGGAAACTAACGAGACTTGATACAGTGGTATGGTGCTTGCGTTGTTCATAATGGTCTGAGTTTGATTCTTGATAGTGGATGCGCACTGCTGATGTCTCAAAAAAGACAAAATGGCTGTCCGATGCTTTTTGCATTCTGTTGAGGATTCTCAACGATAGATTGGAGCAACAAATGAAGATTTTATATCTATCACAATTTTAACCTCCATGTAACAACTTTTCACTTAAAGCAGCAAAGATATGGTTAAGGTCAGACATGATTTAGTGTGGGAGACCTTGCTTTCCTGTATTATAAGAATCGGTAATTTAGTCTCCTTATTTCAGGAAGTACCACAATTATCTGCTGCTGCTCTCTTCCCCTTCCTCTTACTCCCCCTCTCCTACCAAATCTGCATTATACCAAGATCGGGGATTTTTTTTTTTTTTTTTAAAATAGAATATAAAAGGAAAAAAATACTTTTTTTTTTTTTTTTTTTTTTTCATATTGCATAATTTCTGTTTAACTCCTTTTTGCAAGCTACATCATGTTAAAATATCGGTTCCCATATAATCACCAGAGTTAAGCAACATTGAGCTTGGTCAATACCTAGATAAATGACTGCATGGGAATACCAGGTGCTATAAACTTGGATGCGCAGATTGTGTAATGAATAATTGTTAAGCAGAGTGCTGAGTTCAAATTCCCATTGGTTTCGTTATATTAATTTACATGCAAATACCCTTGGGAAAGGTATGAATCCACCACTTCCCCCCAGCTATGGGTTAATGTGTCACGAAACCATTATTATCAAAAAAAAATTTCTTACAATCTAAAACAATTTTATGGCTTTAAGTATGCTCCATAGAGTTGATAAGCCGTAGAAAACGAATCAATCAATCAATCAAATGCTGATTAGCTACACAGGCATGTCTTTTCGATTTATTTACATTCTCTGGAATAGAAATGTATAGAAACTATCGTGGCCACAAAATGAGGGATCAGTTTATATATTGATTGTAATATAGGATTGATCCTCTACTTTATATCCAAATGATAATTTCTTGTTTGTTGATAAGCCATAGAAAAACGAATCAATCAACCAATGAAATACTGATTAGCTACACACGCATATCTTTTACATTTATTTATATTCTCTGGAATAGTGGCCACAAAGTGAGGGTCAGTTTATATATTGATTGTAATGTAAAATTGACCCCCCCCCCCACTTTAAATTCATCTTATAAGTTCATGTTGATTATCAAAATTCTGACCAGGTATGAATCCACCTCTTAGTTAATTAGTAAGAATCGTGTCACTAAATTTTTATCTAAAAAAAAATCTAAAAATATTTTTCTGGCTTTAAATAACCTGCAAAAGGTTGACAAACTGTCAAAAATGAGTCGATCAATGAAATACTGATTCGCTACACATACATGTCTTTTAGATTTATTTAGATTTTCTGGAATATACATATATAGAAACTATCGTGGCCACAAAATGAGGGATTAGTTTATATATTGATTGTAATGTAGAATTGATCCTCCACTTTATATCCACACTATAATCTTCGGCCTTGTTTGGCAACCAGTTTACAAGAAGGGAAATTAATGAGTGATCGTTCAACTTGTGTAACGAGTTGTTGACCATTGTATGTGTATGAAAAAATATTATTTTTATGGAGAAACTTTTAGATTTAAAAAAATTAGAATAACAAAATTTTATATTTTTTTATGAGTTTGTTTTTTTTTTTTAATGTATATTTTTATTCCATACTAGTAAAATCTTACAAACCCATATGATGTCAAAATGAAAGTTGGATTCCATTCTCAGAAGGAAATGCTTTTCTCTATGAAAAGAAAATGTATAGCGTTCTTCCAATTAAGTCTTCTAAAATGCATGTTGCTGAAAAAAATAAAAATAAATAAAATTGAAAAAGCAGTAAATTGTGAAAATAAATCGTCTGTTTTAGAATACCAAAATAATGTTTTAAGTGAAAAAAAAAAAAAAAAAAAAAAAAAGTTTGACTACTTAATGAAAGCTTTGCAAGCAAAGAAAAAAGTTTTAATTGGAAGTTTCTGCAATATGTGTATTTGGGCAAATTACTTCATGAAATTTGTAAGGACGGCATTCAAGAAATATCTTTAATTTCTATTGAGGTGCAGAATTTTTTTTTTTTTTTTTTTTTAAACCTCACTTTTGATTCAAGCCTCAAACATTGTTAGCAACCATCTTTCTTTATAAATAAAAAAAAAAAAAAAAAATGAGGTGTCTTTCATTTAATTTGTACAAATTGAACTTGGTCTATCTTTGCCAACATTATCAGTTACCATTTTAAGAAATAATTTTAACTGACAATGGACCTGTCGGGTGGGGGGTGAACGATTTGTTTCAAGTTTTGATCAATGATTGGTTCGTAGAGAAATCATAAAAGGCGTGAAAGAAAATCTTTCTAACCAATATAATCTGAGAGACGCCTCTCTGCCTTCCATCAGTATGGCTGATGCTAACCTCCAGAAGAGGGACTCATCATGCCTTCTTGGACTGACATTCTTGGCTGATATGTAGTGGAAAGACTATATTCAATCCATTGCTAGGTCAGATGCTAAGAAGCTTGGTTCACTGTTGTGTGAGACAATTCTTCTCTCAAGAATCTCTTACATATCTATAGTGATTTTCCAAGCGTAGCTTAGATGTGGCACAAGGCCGAAAGTGGGGGGGGTACCCAGTGAGGATCGAACTCACTACTCAGTCGTAATTGTTCTAGCGAGCCAAGCTTGCTAACCATTACCTCGAGGTGCCCATCTTACATATCTATAAGTCTACCATTTGTCCATGCTTAGAATACTTCTGTCGCATATGCTTCTGTCCTATTGCTGTATATGTAGAAATCCTTGATAAAATCCAAAGAATCGGCAATATTATCGGTCCTTGACTTCGGTCATTTCCCACTGTTGTATAGTTGCTTCTTGTGCCTTTTCTATAAATACTTTGATGGTAATTGTTCAGATGATACTATCACTATGACACTTCACTATGGTACCTAGACTTTTTGAATTTAAGCGCAGTACTAGACAAGCGGTGATGTCTCACTGATAAACAGTAGAGTTGGCTAGATGTAATGGTAAATTCTCAGTTACTTTTCTCATACTTCTCATTTGTGGAACTCCCTTTAGCTCTATGCTTTCCAATCAACTTGGATCTTCAAAAGTTCAAATGCAATGTCAATCATTATCTATTCTCCTCGTGGTTTCTCTCCTATTGTTCTTGCTTGTTAGCAGTATTTCTACTTTCTAATACTTTCATACCCTTGTCTTAGTGCTCCTGCTAGATATCAAGAAATTCTTTTTCAATTTTATTTTTAGTTCTGTTTGTTTATTTTTAGTCTGTTTACCTTTTTAGTTGCAGTTTTGTCTGTTTACCTTTTTAGTTGCAGTTTTGTCTGTTTACCTTTTTAGTTGCAGTTTTGTCTGTTTACCTTTTTTAGTTGCAGTTTTGTCTGTTTACCTTTTTTAGTTGCAGTTTTACCTTTTTAGTTGCAGTTTTGTTTTACCTTTTTTTTAGTTGCAGTTTTGTCTGTTTACCTTTTTAGTTGCAGTTTTGTCTGTTTACCTTTTTAGTTGCAGTTTTGTCTGTTTACCTTTTTAGTTGCAGTTTTGTCTGTTTACCTTTTTAGTTGCAGTTTTGTCTGTTTACCTTTTTAGTTGCAGTTTTGTCTGTTTACCTTTTTAGTTGCAGTTTTGTCTGTTTACCTTTTAGTAACATGTGAAATACGTTTTCAACCTTTTGGCTAAGAAGTCCTAACTAGTTAAGCAGTGAACATAATTGTGTTGGTTGCAAGGAATTTTGGGATAAATTACTATGAACTTTGTCTTGCTAATTATATGGGAGTCAAACAACTACCCCAAGCAAAATTCAAGGGATTGTCAGGATTAGAAAGCTGATGAGTGGGATGAAAATGTTAGCCCCAATCCCCTTCCGTGTGAAATTTAAAAAAATTTTTTTTTTTTTTTTTTAAGCAGCTGGTTTTGTTTTAAATTCTGTTTCACAGTACAAATCATTTCAAAGCCTTTTGTTTATTACTGCAGATTAATTTGGATATCGGATTACTGAAATATCCAGTTATTTATAATAATTGTAATTCTAGCTTTTGAAATATACAGAATTTTAAAAAAAAAAAAAAAAAACTCACATTTTTTTAAATTTTTGATCATTTCACCCCAAAGCAAGGTGACAGAGCCACTAAGGTAAGAAGGGTTGCTAAAGGTGAAAGAAGCTGAAACTGTTATTGAAGAGAGAGAGAAGACAAAGAACAGAATTTGAAGACAGATGATGGATATTGCATTTAAATTTTGGAAAAAGAACCATGAGAACATAATTTATGGCTCTATCTATCAATTTCAACAGTAAAAAAAAAAATGAGACCTAATTGCCAATCAATTACTGTGTTTAAATTCGTGAAGTGAAGGTAACAAAAAGGAAAGTCTATAACGGTAGTCATGAAAATATTTATAGAAAAGACAGAGAAGCTACATTAGAAGGGGTGGAGAAGGGGCTGAAATCAAGATGCCAGGTGAGGATCAATAACATTGCAGTTTTTTTTTTTTTTTCTTTTTTTTTTTTTTAAATCAAGAATCTCTAAATACATAGCAGAAGTACCAGACCAGATGTGGCAATAATATCCAATCCATAGATGAATGATAGATTTATAAATGTGTAATGTAGATTTTGGTGAGGAAAATAGTTGAACATGACACAGTGAACCAACTTTCCTGGCAGCAGACTGAGCAATTGCAGAGTTAATTTTTTTTTTTTTTTTTCCTGCATCTCCTTATACTTATTCACTTTTGGATGGATATTGGATATAAATATTTTTGTAAAACCATATTAAATAAATAATAAATGAAATCTCTTTAAATTTCATCAAGTGTTTATTTTTCATATATATATATATATATATATATATACATGAATTATTCACACAAAAACTAATGCAAAGGTTAATGATTTAAATGGCGAGACATCCATCATCGCAAACAATTCAAATAGTATACAAAAACCTCCGTATCGTATCCGTTATGAATGAAATGATCCCTGTTTATATAAACTTCTGCCGTATTAGTTCTTATTTTTACTACAAGCTTTCGTCTGTTCCTACCGACATCTTCAGGTATAGAATAGATGTTGTTCTTGTTTTTCTCTTAGTAATAAGAGGACAACGAAAATATATGTATTGTTGTATCCGAAAATGCTATTGGAAATGAGTTATTGTTTTTTGGAGCGCGCATAAGCAACGCTGAGTTTGATTTTAAATTTTTTTTAAAGGTTGTGCGTTCTTATAAAATATGGTGAAGAACAATATATATATATATATATATATATATATATATATATATATATATATATATATATAATTAAACCTAAAGAGCCAGACAAACCTACCAAGGTTTCACCTACACGGATCGTCAGGGAAGGCCGGCTTTCCAGACGAGTATAATTTCTTATATTTATAAGATTATTATTACTACTACTATCTATATATCTATCTCTCTATCTATATCTATCTATATGTATGTTCTTCAAAAATACGCTTTTGTGGGTGCCCGAGGGGGTCGACAGTGATGTTTTGACTTGGCTCATCATACTCCCCATCACCAAATTGACCCAATCAGGGGAGATCAATCCCTGATTCCCCCTCACTATCAAATACTAACAGCTACTCTGGCCTTTTTAAAGAATTAGACAAAGAAAGACCACATATTCCGCACATCTGATTGGATGTTTGTAACAACCAATCCACTGCACAAACTATCTTTTAAATGGTCCGCGGTGGGGACTGGCTTATTTCGGTGGATTGCAGTTTTCATGGATAACCGAAGAGGTAATCTTAATGTTCCTAAGTTTAACCCTTTTCCTTAAGTATTGTATAGTTTAAATATTTGCTGTTTTTATTTTATTTGTATTTTTTCTTTTCTTTTGGTGGGGATACTTGAACTCAACCCTATTATCACATTTTATCGTTTGTTTCTTAACATTATTACAGGTTAATTTTAAATGGATGTATTTGCAAAATTAAAATAATTGTCCGTAAACATGGCATATATTTTTTTCCTGTATACACAAAAAATAAAATAAAATAAAAGTACAATAGGCACAATAATATTCCTTAACAGTGATTTAAAACTATTAACAAATTTGAAGTCGTTAAATACAATAGACTACAAAATGCTCTTGGAAAATATTAAGTATTAATGAAACTTCATATTATATTTATATATATGTATCACTTAAAACCAATGACAATTAAACTAATAATATACAAACGATATATAGCAATGATTGAGAGAAAAAACTCTATAAATACACTATATACGTGTTATGATTCCGATTAAAATATACAAAATGCGAAATGTTCATATAAATATAAAATTAAAAGAAGAAAAAAAATAGACAAAAAGGTCTTGCGTTCGAATAAATATAAAATTAAAAAAAATAATATATATATGGGAAATTGTATGACAAAGTGGACACAGTTTTAAACTGTTGTTAACGCAGTGTAGCTTGATATCTAGGATGGTTAAGAAATTGTATTCTTCCATTTGGTAGGTAAATTCCATTGTGTTCAACTTTGTTTAGTTGATCTACTAGGTCAGGTAAGTCAGTATCATGAGGATATATAAGTAGTCTCGTCAATATAACGGAAGTATGTAAAGTGCTTGATGTCAAAGATAGTGCTAATAGAATTAATACAAGTAAATGGTTTCTTACTTAGCTGATAAGCATTACCTTCAGCATCCTGTGTGGACAGTGTGATTGCTGGGGTGTTTGTCTATGAAACTCTGGAAGCAGGATGCTGAAGGTAACATCTATCAGCCAAGTGTTAAACCTTTTGCTTATATGTATGTTGGTATATATATTGCTGTGAAATGTATGACTAAGTGGAAAATATTTTCTTGGTGATTTTTTTTTTTTTTTTTTTTTTTTTTTGTCCTTCAGAACTTCATTAGAGTAAGTTTATGTTGGGGCATCTACACATAAGCATGTACCAGGAATGCTGGGAAATTGAAATTTGAAATTAAAAAAAAAAAAAAAAAATTCAATTTCCCGCATTTCTGATTTGTCACAAGGAATATTTTCCATTTTGCCATACCATTTTTCTGCACATGATTAAAAGCAGATTTTCATTCCCAGTATCCTCCCGATTCCAAAAAGGTATAATATATCGATGTTGGGCAAGTGTGGCCTGAGTTAGTGGTTTCAGACAGAATTTGCTATTTATTTCTTTAGATAATAATGATGATGATGATAATAATAATATTTTATACAATGACACTTTCATTTTAACTGGGATTCAGATGAAAAATCTGTAAACATCTCTGGTTGATTTTTTCCAATAATAAATATTCTTTGGGAAGTGTCCAATAGTCTACTTTGTAAGGATCAGGTCATTTTGAAATGAATGAAGCCTGCTTTGAATTTTCTAGACAGCAGGTTGGTGCTGGAAAGATATTGGCCTGACCTACTACACAAAATCGGTTCTCTGATGTTTGGTAATATATATATTACATTATTTTTTTTTATTTTTTTATTTTTTTTTTAACTGGGATAGGACTTTCAACATTCCTCTCCATATTTAATGTTAATTTTGATGCGATTTTCATGTAAGCCTCTGTCAGCAAGCACAAGGGCACACACTTGTCACTCCTATTTTTTCTTTTGTATACCAGAATAAATTCTTTGTCATGGGACAAAGGGATTGGTGTTTTGTTATGTTTGGTTTTTTTCTCTCTCCATAATGTTTCCATGAACTAAGGTTATAAGGTCATGCACCTGTTATTATTTGAACTCCCAAAGTTCTTGAAAGTTGGAAAGTTAATTTTATCTCTTAGCATTATTCATCACACACACACACACGAAAAAAAAAAAATTTTTTTTTTTTTTTTTTTTTTTTTTTTTTTTTTTTTTTTTTTAAACGAAACTGGTTCTTAATTCTTTTTGTCTATTTTGCTCCCCTCCCCTCCAAGCAAGGTGATGATATCACTGGAATTCAGGAAGTTACTCCTAATTTTGGTAATATCTTGTAAATTGACCACGCAGTGAATCCTTTGCATCCTGCATTAATCGGGTTGATCTGCACTTGCCAACCCTGATTTTCTCATTCTTCTACAATTTGAAAATATTTCTCAAGCTTCTTGTCATGGTTTTCATCCATATTTTCTTCCTCTTCCTTTTTTCTAACAATGAAAAATGGTCGGCATTTTTTATCGGGTGGGTGAAAGGCAGCAATGTTAAATTATAAAAGTTTTTTTTTTTTTTTTTTTTTTTTTTTTTTTTTTAAACAAATATACAACTGTGGTAGCAAGGGCAACCACAGGAAGGGCAACCATTTGGCCGGCAATAAAACCACTCTATCTCTTGTTGCTGGGAGATGGTTTACTACTTTCATAATGGCTATCATCAGTGTTCTTCAGGTTCCAAGAAACTACAATTTTTATTTTAATGACTGTTTGTGATCTTGGTGATTCACACATGCTGAAATCTATAAAAGCAAACTGTTTCTGGTTGTCAGACAGATATTTTATTTCTTTCTTGAAGCGAGAGTTATGAGAGAATTTTTTTGAACTTGAAAGTTTCCCAGATATGTTTGACTTTGTTTTTTTTTTTTTTTGTTTTGTTTTGTTTTTTTTTTGTCTTTTATCATTTCATCTCAAGCAAGGCAATAAAGATGCAAATACACAAAGGAGTTACTGGATGTAAAAGAAAGAGGAAAAGAAAAATATTAAAGAGAGAACAATAAAAGAATGAGAAGCAAGAAGACAGCAGATAACGATTGACATTTCATTTAAGTTTTTGAAGATCAAAGTTGACTGGGAAGGAAAGCAAGAATCCAGAAGAGTTCCATAAGTGAGAATTGTGATAAAAGAAACTGTTAGTATAGAACTTTTAGTTCCATCTCGCCATTTCAACTGTAAAATGATGAGACCTTGCCACCAATCTAGATGAAGTCTAGGTGTGATAGCCGAAAGTTCATCAGAACAATTATCATGAAAGTATTTATAGAAAAGGCACAGTGAAGCTACGTTACGACTGTGTGAAATGAACTGAAGTGATGTAAATAAGGACAAATTTACTGGAAATTATCATGCTTAATTTTTCTGAGATGAGGTGTTATGATTATTTACATTATTTGAACTGTTATCCTCATCTTCATTGCCATATTCACATTGTTTCGGCTGTTGTATGATCTGGCCTTCTTCAGGTGATTAGAATTTCTAACGGAGCCCTTTATTTCGTCCACTAAAGTAGATTGCTTTTTCAGGATGTCACGGTTATTTCACTTTAATTTTGGAAGTTTTTGGTTTACCACTGCTGTGGCCTGGTATTGAGTTCACAAGAGTTCACTGGATCTAAACAACATCTTTATCCACTTGGGTCATGTGACCTTGAGGTCATCTGTGTTTGAATTTCTGGGACTTATAAACTTTTTTTTTACCAGTGCTCATATTGCGACACATGGCATGAGCAAATGGATAGCAGAACAGGGTTTGGGAGAAATAACAAAAAGACAAAATTTATTAAGAGCTACATGAGACGAGAAAATGTGGAGGGCCATTAACGCCTGTGTCGTGAAGGGTCACAGCGCATAAAAGAAGTTACTGTGAGAACTGATGAGCAATAAGAACTACACCAGGGGTCAGCAAACCTTTTGTAGGAAGTGGGCCAGACAGCTATACAGTGTCTCTGAGGGACATGATATCAAAGGTACTATAATAAATTGTGTGGACTACAGACCACTGTGTACAGTTTTTGTCTGGAGGTTTAAAGAAAAAAACAAAAGTTAATGTTATATTATTTAAACAAGTTTCTCTGTTTTACTGCAGAAATAATGGAATAACAACTAATGCAATCAGCAAAAGATGCAAATTTCTTACTACTGTTTAGTTGGTGAGTCAGACAAAAATCCTTCATGGGCCAGATATGGCCTGGGGGTTGCCAACTCCTGAACTAGATGATATCCCTCCAAGGATGTGGAATAAGAACAGTCAACCACTGTCAATTAAATAAAGGGTACACTTCAAAATTATACGTAGGTTACCTCAGATCAATATACACCTGAGGAAGGGGACAATTGATCCTTTATCAGCAACTGTGGATTGGATCACTTGCATATTGGAACCATGTACCATACTTAAGTAGCACCAATCTAATAGTCAATATATTTAACAGCAATACAAGTCCCAAGAGCCACTCAAAGTATTGTTCCGTACTGGGTAAGACTATAAGCTATGTCCAACAGCAAGGCCTCTGATCAGGAGGCTTTGAGGAGCATGGAACCACCTCTTAATTGCTGGTGTTCCCAGGTCCATGCTGACCCGGAGTGGTAGCACTTGTTAGGGTCCCAGCTATGGGCAAATAGTTAACCCTGAAACTGTGGTCAAAAGCATTATGAAAGTGTAAAAATAGGTTTTAATACAGGAATACTTTGTAAAAAAAAATATTACCAGAAACATTTTTGAAGAATAAAAATATTATGATCAACATGTTTTTGAGGAAAAAAAAAAATATTACGAGCAACACGTTTTTGAGGAAAAAAAAAATATTAACAGAAATAGTTTTGCTATTGGTTATCTTATTTTTATACCAATTATTTGTAAATTTTGACTCCGAGCTCAAGCTGGAGGGTTAAAATTGTGCAGGGCTCAGAGTTAAAAATTTATAATTTTTTTTTTTTTTTTCTTTGAGATTTTATATCCAGCAATTACTTTGATAAGCAGATTTAAGCTGATGAAATACTTTGTCATTTTTACTATGCATAAATATTGACTTTTTTTTTTGGTCTTTGTGACAAAACTATTTTGTCTTTTGCAAACCAAACAAAAGTTTCTTTCAAAGCTGCTGTCTTAATTAAAGAGCAAATTAAAAAAGAATTCTGGCAAAGATGACGAAATTATCCAACTCTAATTGTAAACAAGATGAGAAAAAAAAAAAAAAAATGGTGATAGTTTTCAGTTCTGTGGTTAGGCTTTCCATTATGTTATAGATCCTAACCTGGCATCTTGGCATCAATCTACCCCAGTGGATGAAATAAAGGGTTCATTTCGAAGGCTGTAGTGTACAACATCTGAAATGTCATAAATATGAAAATGTAAATAATTATAATACCTCATCTCGGAAATATAGACAAATCTTTTTATTTAAAAAAAAAAAAAAAAAAAAAATTACAAAAATTATCAATGTGTAAGCCATCAACAAAATTTATTATTTACCATTTTATAAATAACTTTTTTTTCTCCATAATTTTATAGAAATTCAATGTATTTTTTCATAAAAGAAATGCTGAGAAAAGGTGTATTATTATTATTATTATTATTATTATTACTATATTTTTATTTATTTTTTTATTTTATTTCAAAATTTATAACTTACCCATTGTTATTAATTTATTGCTCATCATTACTAAGTTATAATTAGTTGTTCATTGTTATCTATTTAAATTTTCATGTTTGACATCTTTATATAAATTTATGAATAAAAAGAATTTATTTTCATATTTTATAAATTGATAAAGGATTACATTGTATTAGTTGGTTTGCTTTTCTAGAATTTTGTAAATAAAAAAAAATCTAACAGTGTTTAATATTTTTCTTGTAAATTCTCAAAGGACAAAGAAAATGTATAAATTCACTTTCGTATGTTTAGGTTTTATTAAAACTCTAATCTTCACTTTCTAAAACCGTAAACATTGCCAAGGAGTGAAGGTAGTTTAAATAATAGTAGTGTCAAGGGAAATACTTTTTTTTTTTCTCCTTTCTGACTAGGTGTAGCTAGGTTCACCTATCATCTGAGGTCACATTCCTTCCCAGCCTTTTGAACAGGTTTCTGGTTCCTTCTAAAATCTTTTTTATTCACTTTCGCCACCAGTAGACCCCTGCATTTTAGTGGTAATATATCACCTTGCTTGTGGTGAATTGATTAAAAAAAAAAAACCCAAAAAAACCCAATCCTTTCTTCTCCAAAGCTGTAGACTCCCTTAGAAACTCTGGGGGCACAGGCCTCAACATGGGTAACCATTTCTCTGTGGTTTCTGTACCATGTAGGATTTTTATAGGGTGGAGTTACTAGCCCCCTGTCCAACCAGCATTTAATTCAGTTGTTTCCATCTGAGACTGGTTCCTAAGCAAAGGTGAAGAGCCCAGTTTACCTTGATATTTAACCCATAGCTGGTGGGGGGAAATGTCCTTTTGACACACCATTTTATTGTGGGCAAGAAAATTAAAGATTACTGTTTTCTATTTTACTGTTGTGCCTAAACTTTTGACTGAGCCCCACAAGAGATTTCTTAACTATTTAACAGGGAGATAAACTTATCTCTGAGATTGTATTCCGATTTTATGTAAACTTCTTGGCTAATCCTGCTACTGCAGCTCTAACCTACAGTGAACCTACCATAAGTAGATTATTGGCATTATCCGCATCTGACCTCAACCCGACTTACGATAATCTTATAGACGTCTATAATAGATGGTTTTCAGTTTTCTTTTCTCTCTCTCTCTCTTGTATATAATATACTAGTTTGGTTAAAGATAAAAGAAAGTTTGGAAAATTTGAACCTTCATGCCCATCTGAAAACCATTGTATCTAAAGGACAGTTTCCCCCTTTTACACTGCTATTATTTCAATTAGCTTCTCTCTGCTCTGACTTAAGGCTCCCTATTTAATGGGGGGGAGTAAGACTGGTTGGTATCATACACTACCTCTCCCCAAAAAACTGGGCAGACCCTAAATTTGCTCCAATCCTGAGGAGCGGTTAAGATGATGCTTACTTTAAATGCCTATAAGGTCTAAAGCTTATTCCAGATCTCAAAAAGAAGTTGTATATTTCTGTTAGTGCTTGCCCACTACTCACTGTCCGGCCTTGACAGAGTTCCAAAGCAATTATTTGGCCTTGTGTCTGATGTATTAATTACCATCACTCCTCATCAATGTTTGTTTAAAAAAAAAATGATGATAATTGTAATAAAACCTAAACATGAAAGCAAATTTATACATTTTCTTGTATTTTTGAGAATTTACAAAAATAGTAAATACTATTTATTAGATTGTTTATTTTTAAAATTAATTCAAACTTTATAAAATGGTAAATAAGGATTTCCTTATAGTTAGTTTACATATTTTAATAATTTAGTAAGTGTTGATAAATTGAGGAATGAGAAATTGTTTTATCATTTATTTCTTTATAAATTGTTAAATGATAAAAATTGCATAGTGTATCATTTTTTAGAATGTTGTAAATATAAAAATTATTCTTGAAAATAAACAATCTAATAAATAGTGTTTATTATTTTTGTTGTCAATTCAAAAGAACAAAAAAATGTATAAATTCTCTTCCATATGTTTAGGTTTTATTACAATTATAATCATGACTTTTTAAAACCATAAACATTGGTCAGGAGCAAAGGTAGTTAAAATAATATTGGTGGTGTCAAGGGAAAAAAACCATCTTTTTTGACGTTGTTTTTTTTTGTTTTTTTTTTGTGGACATGAATGTCTAATAAACAAAAGGGAGTAAATGTTGAACTTCTTATTTTTTTTATTTGTTTATATATATTTATTTACTTTAATTTCTTTATTAACATAATTGTTATATATTACTTTCATTTGATAAATTATTTATGTTTTTAATTATATTAAGTAATAGGTTTTGAGTTAACCAATTGTTTTTAAAAATTTCTATGGTTATGGATGTTAACATTTCAACTGTCAGATCTGGTTAACCTAGTTTGATTCCCAAGAAACACCTAGACGTTGTTGGCAGGCAGGTGGGAAGAAAATAAAATGCTGTTTGTAAACAACAAACTTTAAAACCTAACTTGGCTCAACCATAACTTTATTTTACAAATGCAGCATAATTGGAATTGACACAATGTTGACATTTTTCGTTTTTTCTTGTATTTTTTTTATTCGTTTTTTTCTTGTTTTTTTTTATTCGTTTTTGGGTTGTTTTTTTTTTTTTTTTATTCGTTTTTGGTTTTTTTTTTTTTTTTTTTTTATTCGTTTTGTTTTTTTTATTCGTTTTTTGTTGGGGGGGTTCGTTTTTTGTTGGGTGGGGTTTCGTTTTTTGGTTATGTATGTGTGTGATTTGTTTTTTTTTTTTTTTTTTTTTTTTTTTATGGTATAATTTTTATAGCTTGAAATAATTTGGGGAATAATGGAAATTAATTGCAAAATCCAATGAAAGTCACCCATGAAATAAAAGTAATTTTTTGTATAGAAAGTAAGAACCTACATACCTCAAGTCGTCTTTAAGTGACAGCAGAAGTTATCATTGAACCTTTAAAAGGTAAGCTTAAATATCATTGCAATTCTTAAATGCAGTGATCAATTTTGAGTTCTTCTGTAGTTTATTGTTGCCAATCACATATACTCCTCCCTAGTTATTGTGATGAAAACTCAATCAAGAAGCCTCTGCAAGAGTTAGCTTAAAGTTAGTATATAATAATAATAATACTAGCAATTAGTACATAGTTTTTTCTCTTTGTTGTTTCTGTAACTCTGTTCGTTAACCCTGTGAAATCCGAATTTTCTCTACAAAAATGACTTTCTAGTTTAACTATGAAATAAGAACTTCTTCCAAATGTCGTAATTGTTGCCACATTTTCGCCAATCACTAATGATTACCTTGGACCATTACTGCTTTGTTATCAAACTTAATCATACACCAACCATTCAACTAAAATAGTTGTCTTGACTTATCGGCATTTCAACTGTCAGATCTGGTTAACCTAGTTTAATTCCCAAGAAACACCTAGACGTTGTTGGCAGGCAGGTGGGAAGAAAATAAAATGCTGTTTGTAAACAACAAACTTTAAAACCTAACTTGGCTCAACCATAACTTTATTTTACAAATGCAGTATAATTGGAATTGACACAATGTTGACATTTGCTATCAGGCAGCAATAAAATCTAGTTTCATAGTTGACAAATTTCCAGAGATCATTTAGAACCCGGTCTATATTGACGTTCAGCTGCTAGCATGTACACTACAGTTCAAAAGTTTGAGGCTATCCCACACCATGATTTTTTTTTAAATTGGCCCAAAAGTAGTTTTGTACTTTTAAATAAGAGAAATTTATTATATATAGTTAAAAAAAGAAAGTGAGACATGATGTTGTTTTGTTTTTTTGTTTTTTTTAATAGTTTTATTATGATAAAAAGAAAAATATATTTTATTAAATTTTGCTCTCAACAAAATCTCCTCCTCTATCCTTGATTATTGCAGCACAAATCTTTGGCATTTGTTGCAAAAGTTTCTCAAAGTATAAGTTTGATAATTGATTCCATTCTTTTTTGTTCACTGACTTTAAGAGCCCTCTCTCTCTCTCTCTAGCACCACCCCCTCTCTCTCTCTCTCTCCCTCTCTCTCTAGCACCACCCCCCTCTCTCTCTCTCTAGCACCACCCCTCTCTCTCTCTCTCTCTAGCACCACCCCCTCTCTCTCTCTCTAGCACCACCCCTCTCTCTCTCTCTAGCACCACCCCCCTCTCTCTCTCCATATATATATATCATATATATATATATATATATATATATATATATATGTAATCTCTTTTGGGATAAGAATCTTTTTCAGCAGCTCCTTGTATGTCGATGTTGAATACATATTTACATGTGACTTATTACTAGTAGATTAGTTTAAAAAAACCGAAACCAGAACCAAGTCTAAAGTGTACATTTCTTTCCAGTCATGTTAACTAGAGCACAACTTTGGACAATTGGTTTTTAAAATTATTTCTTCTGCTTTTAATTTACTAAGTTTGGATGGATCTCAAATATCTGGATATATATTTCTGTCTGTGAAAAACTAACGTCATTTGAAGAGGCCTATTGAAATACCCAAAGTAGAAGACAAACCCAGTCAGAATTTAATCTTGAAAATTTAAACTACTTTCATGAAGTTTTCACAAAGCTAATGTCATCATGCATTTAAACTATTCCTCTCTTCAAGAACTCAAACTATTGGGTTGTTGGAGCCGGAAGGCATTATCTTTAATGGTATTAAGTTATTTCTCCTCCTCCCAGTGGGGAAGAATTTCCAAGAATTTTGGGGTTTTTGTAGTGAATTGAGATTCTAGATTGGCGGACCGAAATAGTTTGAATATTGATCTTTTCTGAATTGCATCTTTTTGAAGTGAACCATCTTGGAAGTGACAAATGCTCTTCTGAAGACTGATACAAAGGTTACAGGCACAAAAGGTTCAAAGACAGTAAGATAAATAAAGGCAGGTGCAAGGGTCTCATTTGCCCCCCACCCTCACCTAAATCTATTATATCTCAATTTTCATAAGGTAGTATTGTCATATAGGAAGAAAATGAGTAACTACTGATGCTGAGGTTCGAGTGCAACACTCTGGACTTATGAATATGTTTCCCACCAGGTGTATAAATAGCGGTGTCAGGCTACTGACTGCAGTGACTATTGTTGAATTAGTGTGAATTATTGTGCATCAATGATTGGGGTTTTGATATAGGATTTTCTGAACGTTAAGCCGAGCTGTGCTACTAACAAGGTATTCATTGAAATGGTTAATTATCTTTGGTTGACTTTTACTTATTTGGTCTTGTTAAGTATTTATTTGCAGTTGTAATTAAATACCGTTATATTTTAACGACGCCACTTGGTCTACAATGAGTTTGACAAACAATATACATAAAATCAATGAGAACACACACACACACACACACACACACATACATATATATATATATATATATATATTATATATTATGGGAAGTCAGCCTGTCTTGAAAAGTTGGCTTTTATTTTGGATGCTCTATATCAGCGGTTTTCATTTTTTTTTTTTTTTTTTTTTTTTACTGCGACCCATTGCAAGAATGACACTTTGCATTGCAACCCATTATACCTACTTGTAATAAATCAAAGACAATCTTTGTTCACTAGGTTAATTTATTTAGCATTGACAATTGTGCCAGAGAAGTGCACCCTCTTTGCTCACACGCTTGCCCAATCTGTGGTTTTCTTTGCAAGTCATTGGCGGGTCTGAAATGTCACTCTAGATTCAAACATAAAGGTCATTAAAAAGTTGTCGGAATCTCATACGTCGAAATTGATGGGAGAGTCCATCATATTTCTTATGATCTGCACGTATTGCATGCATCTATTTGTATAAATATAAAATTACTTTTAGAAAAAACAATTTAAAGGAAATTCTGACACAAAGGTAAAGTAAATAATATTTGAAAAAAAAAATGTCATTTAAAGAGATGGATGTGCTTGTGTGTTCAAAAGCGTCCGATTCCAATTGGGAACACAGGAAGACAATGCTACACACATATCAGGTGCAAGGTTGTGCCTGTTTCTGCTTTTGAGTTAATGTCGACAATCCCTGTTCACTCAAGTAGTTGTCATTGTTGACAATGTTGGAAACATGGTAATTTCTTTTTTGTTTCGACCCATTTTATTTATCTCATGACCCACCGAAGGGTCAGGACACACAGTTTGAAAAACCCTACCTTATGCCAGAAAATGTCTTTGAATTTTCCTTATTATTGCTAAAGACATTTCAAGGGAAATCTGTTTTAATATGATAGGGGAAACAAAAAACGTTTTTACTTGACTCCAATTTTATGTTTGAGATTAGATTTAATGAATCTCGGCTGTTTTATTCATTCCTCTCGTTTCTTCTTTATTTAGCATTGTAAGCAGTCAAAGATAAATCCTTTCAGGCTATAATGGGGGTGTGGAGAGATTTGGGTAATCAATGGCAATTTTTCAAAAAGAATCAGTTTGATAAATGGTGTCGATATCTACAGATCGATGGCTACTAATGTTGGCTGTCTTATTCTCTCTCTTTTTTTCATTACAATCTTGAGCAGACGCAATTTTTTTTTTTTTTTTTTTTTCAAAGATGAAGCGGGTTGCCTTTGTTCCATTCATTTGATTTTTATTTTTTTATTTTTTTTTAAGCATATTTCATCTTTTCATTTTTCCGCTGTGCTAAGGAGAAAGGCAAATGGATTCTTTAATATGAAACATCTTGACAGGGTGCCAAGCATTCACTTCACAAGGTAACAGGTACAAAATTAACCCAACTTCAAATATTTACTCCTTCCTTGATAGCAAGTCTGACAGAATCCAACAAAATAAAACTGGCAACTGCTCTTGAAAATGACTTCCAATCAGTATCTGTCTATATTTCTAAGATGAGGTATTATGTACACTATTTACATTATTCGGACTATTGTCCTCATCTTTGTTGCCATATTTATTACAACGTTTCGGCCTTTCAGTATCTGTCTATATTTCTGAGATGAGGTATTATGTACACTATTTACATTATTCAGACTATTCTCTTAATCTTTGTCGCCATATTTATTACGTTTCGGCCTTTGTATGCTCCGGCCTTCTTCAGGTGGTTGGAATGTCGAACTGAACCCTTTATTTCACCTGCCGGGTAGACTGTTCTAGTTCCACGTGCCATGTTTTAACGGATCTCAGTTGTCTCCTGTTAATTCTCCTCTCCAAGTTCTCCACTGCCTTAATTGGATATTGAACTCACACTCTTTGGGTCCTGTCACTGGATCTAACTAATGCCTTTATCCACTGTGCCATGTGTCCTTGAGGAACTAGAAAAGTCTACTCCAGTGAGCGAAATAAAGGTTTCAGTTCGACATCAGGAGTCAGACGATTGCATCCAGCATAAAACAGCCTGTCGCCTCTGAGTGTTGAATTCAATGTTCACTTTTATATTTACATATGCTCTATCTCTGATATTGAGCACTTTATGCCATAAATATAGCAAACCTTAAAACTATATTTCTTATATATGTGTGTGTGCTTGTGACCTTGGGTTTCACACTTTTGCAATCATCAGACAAGCTGGATATAGGTGTTGGTTAGATCCAGTTACAGGATCCAAAGATTTGAGTTCAATAATTTGTTTATCAAATTCTGATTAGGTATTAATCCACATATTCCCCCCAAGCTATGGGTTAATTAGTAAGATTTGTGTCACTAAATTGGTGTTGCCAAAAAAAAAGTCTTACAATCTAAAAATATTTTGGGGCTTAAAATAACCTGCAAAGGGTTGATAAGCTGTAAATAAAAAAAAAAAAAAAAAACATCAATCAAGTGAGCTTAAGTGATATTTTTTTTTTTTTTTTTCATCTCTTGTAAACAAGGACTACAAGATTTTTTTGTTAATGTTCTTTTCTAGGCTCCAATTTTAAGTGCAGTACTAGATTGGCACAAAGGTCTCACCATTTTTGCAATTGAAATTGCTGGATGCAACCATAAGTTCTATGCTAACCGTTTTTTCTATTACATTTCTCGCTTGCGGAACTCTTCCTCCGGCTCTAAATACAATGGTAATCGTTATCTTCTGTCTCTTTGAATATGACTTCTTTTATTGTCCCTTCCTCCTTTTCTCATATTCTCTAACACTCAGTAAATCCGCCTTTGTCTTTAGTGGCTTTATTGCCTTGGTTTGTGTGTAAGGATTAAAAATAAAGAAAATGATTGAAAATACATAAAATTTTCTCAGTCTACTAGAATCTCAATGTGCACATATGGTGCCCAGCACAAAATCAGCTTCATCCATGTGTTGCAATTTTATGATCCCCGCCCCCCGTTTTATATGAATGAAAATGTTTTGACATATTTAACAGATATTATTTAATGATATCACAAGTGATATAAACTTTTAAATGTAAAAGACGATAGAAAAACTGTAATAGTTGCCAACGTGTTTCATCCAGCTATTGCAGTCTTCCTATTGTCTTTTACATTTATGCATATTGTCTTTTTCTACAGGTTAACGCCGAGAAATTTTTCGTAAACTTTTAAGAAAATAAGTTTCAATGCTTTATTAATAGTAAAATACTTTTCAAAGCATTTTGATCTATGCTTTTAGTATTTGCTGTGTTGCTATAAATGCAATGATTAGAGTGAATGAAAGTCACATAAATTACATAAACACTTATTATTAATATAATTGGTAATGTATTTTTATAGCAAAATCATTTGCACTGCATTTAATTTTTTGAATATCAATGTCAATCGCGATCTTCTGTCTTAATACTTTTTCTTTCATTGTCCTTAATAGTATTTTTTGTGATATTCTCTAACACTCGGTAACCCCCTGCCTCTTAGTGGCTTTATTGCCTTACTTGCCTCTTAGTGGCTTTTATTGCCTTGCCTCTTAGTGGCTTTTTGCCTTACTTTTAGTGGCTTTATTGCCTTACTTGCCTCTTAGTGGCTTTATTGCCTTACTTGCCTCTTAGTGGCTTTATTGCCTTACTTGCCTCTTAGTGGCTTTATTGCCTTACTTGCCTCTTAGTGGCTTTATTGCCTTACTTGCCTCTTAGTGGCTTAGTGGCCTTTTATTTATTGCCTTAGTGGCTTTATTGCCTTACTTGCCTCTTAGTGGCTTTTTTTATTGCCTCTTCTTAGTGACTGTTTGCCTTACCCCTTTCCTCTGATGGCTTTGCCTTAGTGGCTTTATTGCCTTGCCTCTTAGTGGCTTTTTGCCTTTACTTGCCTCTTAGTGGCTTTTTATTGCCTCTTAGTGGCTTTTTGCCTCCTTAGTGGCTTTTAGTGGCTTGCCCCCCTTTATTTGCCTCTTAGTGGCTTTATTGCCTTACTTCGGGCAAAATGATTAAAAAAACAGAGATCCTTATATTTCTTTATTTTGTCATATCCTATATAATAAATGCAAATGTCAGTGTGTCACACCTTTTCAACTTTACTCCTAGAGGCCGTAGCCCAACATATCATACAGTTTTGAAATCAGACTGATCCCATGAACAGATTAAAAACATTCCGGGCTGGATCTGTACCTTCAATTCTGAAATTTGGGGATCCCAAGTTTTAATTACTGTGATTATTTTGGGATATAGCATATTTTAGTATTAAATTTATTTTTTACATTTAAAAAATGTGCAAATAGTTTTTTTTTTTTTTTTTTTTTTTTTTTTTTATTTGTTAGTTTTTATTTAATACAGTTGCGAATCTGCCAAAGGAAATTTTTAGAAAATAGTTTTGATGAGATGATGGATGGCAGCTCAGATAAAAATAAAAATAAAAAAAAAATCATAACTGTTGTTGATTGTGAAATATAAGTTCCTAACGTCTGATATAAAATGACAGATTCAATTGTTAATAGTGAGAATGGAC
>CAHIKZ030000124.1:565000-567500 GCA_903632075.3 Acanthosepion pharaonis | reverse complement strand
TTTCTTATTTAGGTTTGAGTTTGGCTTCAAATTCTCTTCCTTTTCATTTGTACCCTCTGTGTCTTAGTACATTATTACCTTGCTCATTTAAAGCATTTAAAAAAAGTGCTTATCATTTTAGCAACCTTTCTTTCTTTCTTTTTGTTTCAATACATTTTCATGTATAAACTATACAATCATGCTTATTTGATGATTTTGTACATAGAATCATTTTTCTTTGTTTCTAACGACCAGTTTCAAGGAGATTTTGAAAGACATGAGGAGATTGTCCAGATTTGCCATATTATCTGGTTTATTATATTCCACCATAGTTTTTTTCTAACAGGAGTCTTCCTGTTTCTATCTTCATTTTCTTATTTCTTTGTTTAGGTTTGAAGTTTTGTCCAGCATTCACTGCCAATAGGAGGATTCTCTTCCTTTTCATCTTTTTGTTTCAGTAATCTTCCTGTTTCTTAGTAGCATTATTTACCTTTTGGAAGACAGGGTGAATTGTCCATTTAAAAAAAAATCTTACTTATCAGTTTAGCATTCTTTCTTTCTTTCTTTTTGCTTCAAGCCTCCCCTTCATCAGTGGGGAAATTGTCCAGCATTCACTGCCATATAGGAGGATTGATATTACATAGAAGTTCATCACTCATTTCTTTGTTTCTAACGAAATCTTCCTGTTTCTTAATACTTTGTTTAGCTTTTGGAAGACATGAGTAGATTGTCCAGCATTCACTGCCATATAGGAGGATTGATATTACATAGAAGTTCATCACTCTTTTCTTTCTTTCTAACGAAATCTTCCTGTTTCTTAATACTTTGTTTAGCTTTTGGAAGACATGAGGAGATTGTCCAGCATTCACTGCCATATGTTCAAAAGAGTGAAGTGTGATCCAAACAATAAGTGAACCTATCTTCTCCTACTGAAGGAATAAAAATTAGATAAATTGCAAATAAAATTTCAGTTTAGCCAGAGACAGAAGTACAGAGACTTTAGAAGGAAGCAGAAATTCAATCCTAAACAAGGGATGAACCTTTACTCCTGTTCAAAAGACCAGGGAGGAATGTGAACCAGTTGATAGGTGAACCTATCTACTCCTATTAGTGGAGGAAAGAAAAAAAAAAATGAAATGGTGAATAAAATTTCAGAGTTCAGTCACTGATTTTAGGAGTACAGAGATGAAGCAAACTTTAGAAGGAACCGGAAACCCAAAGTGTACTTACGTGCATTTAAACAAGTCTTCTTTTTGTATTCCAGTTTTTGAAAAATTTGTTGTATATTCAAATTGAAATTATGGATAAAAATGTCCTCAGTCTGTTTCTATTTGTGAACATTTAACCTTCATCATTACTTGGGAACTACATACTTTCAGTATCATAGACAAATCATTTATTAGCTATATACTGGCATTTTTTTTTTTCATAGGGATATATTGTTATATAGGAATAAAGTATTGTTGCTGACACCTGAGTTTGAACTTGGATCACCAGTGAGCAAATACAGGTGATCCTATTATTGAATTAAGTGGATCACATGACCATAGAGGAAACACATATATAGGAAGTTACGTGACATCTAGATTGATCTGCATTCCTAGGCTATCCTCTATTACTATATGGGATGCTCTTCTATACTTTATTCACTATACTATCTCTCTATTCAGATCACTATACATATTACTGTTTCAGTGAGTATTATCGAGCAAGTACTATTAGTGCAAAATTATTCCAAGATGTCTGACACCAGCATTGTTCAGCAGCGTACTATAGTTTGTATCTGTGATTACAAAGTCTCCACTACAATGAGCATTTGTTTGTATCATAACAGTGGCAACAAGTGTTTGTTGACATTACAAAAATTGTTATAGTTCCACAGACTGACAACATCAGTAAATTAGTATATTAGTAGATAATAGCAAAATGCTATCCAGCCAACTTTTGGGGGAGGTTTCCTATTTTTATTTTATTACAAAATATATTTCTGAGATGAGGTCTTGTAACTATTTGTTATTTATATTGTTCAAACAGTTGTCCGCTCTTCAGGATCTGTCTATATTTCTGAGATGAGGTCTTGTAATTATTTACACAATTTACATCATTCAGACTGTTGTCCTTATCTTTGCCACATTCACAACGTTTCAACTGTTGTGTGCTCCAGCCTTCTTCAGGTGATATATATTGGAATTTTGGACTGAACCTTTTATTTAGTCTACAGGAGTAGATTGGCCTCGTTCTGGGTGCCATGCCATTTTTGAGATGAGAACAGATACTACACTTTGATCCTGGCCTGATGTCCAGGGAGTGAAGAAAAGCATAACTCAAGTAGCATTGGCTGCTTGGTCAATGAATGCCGAATGTTTCCTTATAAAGGGAACAGCTAATATTGCCATTACCATGTAAGCCAGAAAAACCATGCTACATCTATTTCTCCTGATATGGATGATAAAATGGTTTCCACTGAAAATAATGTAATTTTCATCCTTGTTTGAAATGAGAGAGCAATTTTGTAGATTTT
>CAHIKZ030000124.1:552500-562500 GCA_903632075.3 Acanthosepion pharaonis | reverse complement strand
ATTGGACAATTTTGTCGTTACACGATTTGGGTGGTTTTGCTGTTAAACCCGCTATATATGTATACGCACATACACTCTCTCTCAATTGGATAAATATAATTAAATGATAGGTTAAACCAATATCAGAGTTTAACATACACTTCAGCAACAATGTACAAACTAATATCGGAAGAATTTTTCTGAATCTAATCCATAAGCACTTCAATTATTCCCCAAAACGAAAAAAAAAGATTTTCAATAAAAATGTCTACATTAACTACAGTTGTGCTAAAAACATTGACCCATATATATCACAGCACAACAATGTTCTTCTAAAGAAACACTTTACCAACCTACAAAGCAAAAACAACCCCACAACTAAAGAATGCAACTGCCGAAAAAACAAACCGTCCTTTAAGCAGCAGATGAATGAACAAAGCGTTAGTTTTATAAACTAACATCAAATATGATGATGAGGTCAATTTTTATGTAGGTTCTACTGAAAACCATTGGAAATCATGTTTCTACCATCACCAAATGACATTAGGCAATATTAAATATAGTAACAGCACTGCCCTCTATAAATTTTTCTGGAAAATAAAATGCAAGAATAGAAACCCTAGTATCACCTGGGACTATATAACAAAAGCTGTTGTAACCTAGAGAAGGTTACTGAATAGAATAATCACATGAAGGTTGGTAATGAATGATAATACTTAGGACAAGAACAACACATAAGATTTGCCAGTGGAACATAGAAGTAGTAGTCAACTGCTAGAAGTGAGTCAAGTGAATTCCACAATCAATTTCCAACTGCAGACTGCAGGCTTACACATACAGTATTCGCTAATGTATTCATGGGAACAGGGGCATACCCATTATCATCCATAAGTATGCTACAACAAAAGCTAAGCCCTTTAACAGGAAAGGCAATAAATGTAGCTTATGTCTTTCTGAGAAGTTTATGATCCTAAAAAATATACACAACCCCAATCTATTAAATGAAAGAAGTGAGTTAATGAGCACCTGCTTACACAGAAGTAAATTCCTACTCAAGTATGTTGACCCAGATTAATATAGTTATCCCAGTCTTAAATGCCACAGATACTGTTTCTTTTTTTTTGTTTTGTTTCTTTCTACTATTTTTACTATATAACCATTACTATTATTTTTTATTTTGGTCTGACTATTATCTTTATTTTTTGTACTATTATTAATTTTACTTTTATTATCATTTTATCACTACAAAATTTTTTCATTTTTATTAATTTATTACTATTTTTTAAGGAAAAAAAGAGTTATCCCCATTGATCCTTAAATATATATTTTATAACAGTCTCTGCTTTTTAACAGAAATTGGAAAATGAAAATTAGAATTTCTAATTCTTATTTTTAATCTTAAATGTAAGTTTGAGCCTAAATTCAAGATTAGATTATAGTGCAATGAAATATTTAATAATGGTAATAATTCACCGAAACGACAACATATCTCACGAGACCTGGAAATATTAACCAAATGGTGTTAAGCTAAATTAGTACCTGATGATTGCATATAGCATGAAACTCAGATGTACTGTCGGTGTGGGGTTATATATATATATATATATATATATATATAATGTTCAGGCACACTGGGTTGTATATTAATATTCCTTCATTTTTATTATTATTTCATTTAGATTCCTCGACTAGTTTCGGCCAACATGTCCATCATCAGGAGAAAAATAATTTTCTGCTTACTGGTAGCAGTGAACTACAGAAATGTCTTGACGGAGAAAATGAACTTTTGTCTGTAGTTTTCATTTATTTTTTTTAAGGTGAATTTTGGTCAGTCTTTGTGTTGGTCAAACTCTTTTAAGTTGTTATTTAAGATAAGAGCTGGATGGATTCATGTTGCTCTGAATTCCCTTGGTCATTTTGATAGTTTTATTGGTTCCTGAAAAGGGAATGTGTCTCCGTTAAGTGTGTGTGTTATTTGGTTCTTAGGGAGTGAGAGAGTATGTGGTGTGTAAGCATGTATATTACTATGGGTGTGTTATTATTTGGCTCATTATGTGTGTATATATATATATATATATATATATATATATATATAAATATATAAATCCGACAGGATGTAAAATTTTGTACAATTCAGTTCAATGCTGATATCAAATCTTACTAAAACATAATCTGCACAAAATAAATATTAAAAGTTTTTTTTTTTTCCTAAATATCTTCATCCCTGTAATATATTGTCTGCTGCTGATGCTAAAAGAAATTTTTAATACATTTGTTTCCTCAAGCCAACATATACAGCTATAAAAAAGTTAAAAAATTAAAAAGAAACACTTAAAATTATAACCTCCTGTTATTTAAAATATAATATCTAAATTTACCCAATACTAAAATAATTCAAATATTAATTGCCTAAAAAACAAAAATTCAACATCATTTCCTTATCTGAAAATGATCCAAATGCAAAAAGGTGCAATACACTGAATATTATTCTGTAGAACCAGATTTCTGTTCTCTGTGAATGTCCAACATACACTTCCATAGAAATGGATCGAAATTAGAAAGCAATCCAAAACCTTTCCTTTTAGTTTCTTACACAGGAATATATGTGTGAAAGCAAAATGGACGACTTCAGATGGCATTTGAACTCTACAGTCTTAGTACTATTTTCTGCACCAGTAATTGCCATGCTATGTGAACATCCGCTATGTGGGTAGATATTGGGGGAGAGGCTAAAACTTTGTACCTACTTCCTGTTTATAAGTTTGAAGTCTCATAGAATAATAGTAAACTTTCATAGGAGTTTGACATTCCTCCCTGATCTTTTGAACGGGAGTAGAGGTTTATCCCTTGATTTTGGTTTAGGATTGCATTTCCAGTTCCTTCTAAAGTCTACTTCAATTCTGTATTGCTAATGTCTCCATCTGAAATCTTATTTACTAATTATTATTAAGATTAAAACCACCAAGCATACTTTCCTCACTATGTCTCCACTGTTTCAATCTCCTCACTCTTTTGAACAGGTGTAGAGGTTTATCCTTTCTTTCTTGTTTAGGATTGGGTTTCCGGTTCCTTCTAAAGTCTACTTCAACTCTAGACTTCTAACGTTTCTGCCAAAAAAATTTATACTGTTATTGAGTTTGCAGGTTTTCCTAAAGTCTTTTCCTCTTCTGGTAGCTTCTTGTGTCTTAGTGGAATTATTGCCTTGCTTGGTAGGAATTGATTTAGAAAAAAAAAAAATTCTTATTTCTTTACTATTTATAGATGTATGAGGAGTGTATCAGGTATGTGTATATAAAATGAAGCTGGTGAGAGGAATTCTGAACCTGGCTTCGTCATCATCTCTCACCATTTTGACTGGTACTTTCCCCAAGAAATCCTCACAATTCACAGGCCTACTTTGTGGAACAGACTCCCAAGATGATGCTTTCTTGGCCACTATGGCCAAGAAAAATTTTACCTCTTCAAGTCTGGTGTTAACTGTTAGCACCCTCCCTCCAACATATACTCATAAGCTATACCACTTCCCTAATTTACAACAACCTCCTTCATTGACTCTCTACCTTGAATGGAGGCTTACAATCACTGAAGTTAAGCAACATCGAGCCTGATGAGTATCTAAATGGGTAAGCACTTAGGAATACCAGGTGCTATAAACTTGGATGTGTAGGTGGTGTAATGATAATGGCACAGAATTGTTAATTAGAAAGCAGAGTTCCAATTCCTGTTAAGTTCATTATATTCACTTATATGCAAATTGCCTTGGGAAATGTCGGAATCTACCTCTTATCCCCCCCATACAATGGGTTAATTAGTAAGACTTGTATCACTAAACCAATATCTCTAAAAGAAAAAAAAATTCTTAAAATCTAAGTATTTTCTGGCTTTAAATAACCTTGTTGTAACCTAGGGGAGGTTACTGAATAGAATAATCACATGAAGGTTGGTGATGAACGATAATACTTAGAACAAGAACAACACATATAAGATCTGCCAGCAGAACATAGAAGTAGTCGTCAACTGCTAGAAGTGAGTCAAGTGAATTCCACAATGAATCTCTAACTGCAGACCAACATACAGTATTTACTACTATATTTATGTGAATGGGGACATATCCATTATCATCTGTAGGTATGCTACAACAAACCTGCAAATGGTTGATAAGCCATAAAAAAATGAATTGATCAGTGAAATACTGATTAGCTACACAGGCACGTCTTTTAGATTTATTTACATTCGTGGGACTATAAATGTGTAGAAACTATTATGGACATAAGTGAGGGATCAGTTTATATATTGATTGTAATGTAGAATTGATACCCCACTTTATATCCATATTATAATTTCTTTATCAGACTATGATTAGGTATAAATCCACCTCTCCCCCCACCTGGTTATAGGTTAAATAGTAAGAATTATATCACTAAACCATTATGTGTAAAAAAAAAAAAAAAAAAAAAAAATTCTTACAATCTAAAAATATCTTTTAACTTTAAATAACATGCAAAGGGTTGATAATCCATAAAAACAAATCAATATCTCTGAGTAGCTCTTTGGCCTTGTATAGGGGTGAAAATTTGAGATGTTAATAAAGCTATTTTAATAAAATATTTAATTATTATAAATTTAATGTCTTAGGAGATATTAAAGAAATTATTTTAATTAGAACAAAAACTGTTTTAAAATTAATAAATATTTACTTTTCTACCAACAAGCTCATGTTAAATGAACTGAACAACTTGGCTAATGACATTTAATTTAAAACGGGAAAAAAAAAAAAAAAAAAAATAGCTGTTTATAAACTAGTTTCATTAAGACGGATCAAAGTCAGCAGTAAATAAATCAGTGTTATTGGTGAAAATTTATTTATTTCTCTATTGGATCATGTTAAAGTCATGGCAATTATATGTGAAAAATAACATCACCTAAATGTCTGCCAAGTCACACCTCCACTCAATGGTTAAAATTTTAGATGAAGTTTCTTTATAGTTGCTTCTTGATCTCACCAATGTGCCTTATCTCATCCTTCAGCTGTTTAATTGTTGTTGGCTCATTGCCATGACTTTACTTTTGAGATGAACCCAAAGGAAGAAATCTAAAGGCATCAAGATCATGGTTAATCTTTCCATAGATGAAATTGCCAAAGACTTAAGTCATTAAATCTGAAAGAAAAAGAAAAAAAATTATTAGACGCTTAAATTTAATTCACATTTAAAATCGGTCCAAGTTATTGGAACACCCTTTATTTTCCGTAAATCAGTGTTAATTATTTGATGTGGCTGATTGTCCTGGCTGAGGTTTGATTGTCAATATCCCTCTCTGCTACTTGTCTGTCTTTAGATATGTTTTGTTTATAGGTCAGTGCTAGCAAATTAAGTAGGTTACTTGACTGACCTGATTATCCCCAAAAACTTAGGTACAAATTCAGGTGAGAGGGGGAAGATTGGGTTAAAATAGGAAAAAAAAAATCTTTTTTTATATATTTTTGGGTGGTGGGCAGTATAAAGAATTTTTTTTCCACATTTTATTTTGAAATGAACATCTAAAATTTAAAATATGCTATTATTAGGTATTAGAAATCTGTGACTGGAATGAGACCTCATACCATAGGATAAAGACTCCCCAGGCCGAGTGTTGGATTACAATGGTGAAACAATTTTTCAACTAAATTCTTCTTGCAGAGTTCACTTTTGAAAATTAATCCAAATCCACTGAATTGCAGGATTGTCTCCTTTGATCCCAAAGAACAACCATCATGCCCTTGAGAAATCTCATATTTATATTTTGTTAAAATTGTGTTTTATATAATATATAAAATATCAAATTTTTGTGTGTGTGTATATATATATATATATATATATATATATATATATATATATATATTTTTTTTTTTTTTTTTTTTTTTTTGAACAATAAAAAATCTTTAGACACATGGGGTTGTAGATTAATATTCTTTCGTTTTTTTTATTATTATTTCATTTAGATTCCTCATATATATATATATATATATATATATATATATATATATATATATAAAAGAATAGTAAGATATATATAATCCGGTGTTATAGATATTTTTTAAAAAAAGTGCTCAATGTAAATTTACAGAGCATTAATATTATAAATTAACTGATTTAAAATGTTTTTTTTTGCAATGCAGTTCTAACCATGTTTCAAAAATGGAACTTAAGAGCTTTGAATTTAATTTTGTAATTAAATTAAAGACATTACTTCCATTTCCACCTCAAGCAAATTTTGGAGTAACTTATTTTTACAATTACTGAGTTTTAAAGGCACTGCAAAAATTCATAATTCACGTTTCCAAGGATACAGAGAAACCCATTCATCCAGACAAGGTGGTTGTTGAGTTCATTATCACTGTATTTTGTTGTTATTAGTTATTATTTGAAGAAGGGTTTTCATTTTAGGGGTAGGGATGTATTTTCAATGAATTCTGACATCCGTTAAATGCATGTCGTCTGGATTTTTTTTTTTTTTTTTTTTTTATTGTTAATGGCAAAAATTCTTACGGCATCTTTTTTTTTTATATATACATGTATACTCGAATGCTTGGATATGTATCTTGAATTATTTATACAGGTGTGTCTGTGAACTATAATACATACACCTGTATGTGTGTATGTCTGTGTGTGCGAGTGTCATTCCAAAATGAAAACTGAAGAATTTCCCTGCCCCCACCAAACATAATCAAACACAAACAAGCATAAACAGATTCGATTTTCAAAAACAAACCAGTTTGTCTGATGATTGCAAAAGAGTGAAACCCAGGGTCAATAAACTCGTATCCATACAACTGAATATGTTAGCCCTATCACTAATATTGAGCACTTTCCAATAAGTACCATATACAGGGTGTCCATAAAGCTCGTGTGCACTTTAAAAAATTTATAGGTATATTAGATATAAATCCACCTCTCCCCCCCACCTGGTTATAGGTTAAATAGTAAGATTTATATCACTAAACCATTATGTATAAAAAAAAATTTATTAAATTCTTTATTTGTTTTCTAAATTTTTTTTAAAAAGTGCACACAAACTTTATGGGCACCCTGTGTGTGTGTGTGTGTGTGTGTGTGTGTGTGTGTGTGTCCAGTCCCTGTTGTAGACACCTGCTCAGTCACATTTTTATGTTTAACTCGCACAGAACCCACTCTGGCCTTAGTTACAGTTTCTGGAAGAAAGCATATTATATGGTATGATCAACAGTGTGAACAAGGCCAGTACGCTCAAACCCTCTGTCAACGGCTCCCAATTACTTTTGTCTACCCAATTTTACTGACAAAATTTTTCTTGATAGAACTTATCTCTTGTATTTATAAATCTACCATTCTATGCTTTGAATATTGCTGCTGCATCTGGTCTGGGGCTCTTGCTATACATTTAGAGATTCTTAATAAAAACCAAAGAATATGCAATTTTATTGGTCTTGACCTGGTATCTTTCCCACTGCTATAATATAGCTTCTGTTAAGATTGTAGTTATTGCCCTTGCCTTTTGCTTGTTGTTTAGTGCCACCAAGTGATGGCTTCTATAAAATGCCTGTAGCCATATTGAAAATGTTTCATTTGTTTGTTGGTCAATATTCAGACTAACAGGAGGATTACCTTGTGGTAGATGCAATTTGATTCATTGAGGATTAATAATAGCAGAGCATAGTTCTCTGTGACTTTTCTATAAATATTATTTTGAGGAACTTTCCTTTTTGGTCTCACTCAAGAACACAGGAACATATGGATTTTACAAATTTAAGTGCAGTACTAGAGTGGCAGCTTGGTCTCATCATTTTCAGTCCCTTTGCCATAACATCTTTGCCTTTTCTATAAATACTTTCATGGTAATTACTATGATGAAGTCTTCGCTATTATGCCTAGACTTCATGAATTTAAGTACAGTACTAGATTGTTGTCAGTATTTCACCATTTTGCTGTCGAAATGGCTAGAAGGTAACTGTAAGTTCTATGCTAACAGTTTCTTCTCTCTTGCTTGTGGAACTCTCTTTTGGCTTCACAGTTGAGTTTAATCTTCAAAAATTTAAATGTAAAATCCTTGCCTCCTTAATTCTCTTTGTTTGTTTTTTTATTATCTCTCCTTAGTAGTGTAACCCTTTGCGTCTTAGTGGCTTTATTGCTTTGCTTCTTTTCTCTGATTTGTAAAAGTATTTCATGTAAGTGTATGTCCTAAAACAATGTGTTCAATTTCAAATCTGATTGCATAAAACCTTTTTTATGTATATCTGCCATTTTTATTTTATTTTTTATTTTTCTCTTCTCTTTTTACTCTTTTTCTCTTTTCTCTTCTCTCTTCTCTTCTCTTCCTCTTTTTCTCTTCTCTTCTCTCTTCTCTTATTTTCTCTCTTTTCTCTTCTTTTTTCTTCTTTTCTCTTTTTTTCTTTTTTTTTTTCTTCTCTTCTCTTTTCTTCTCTTTTTTTCTTTTTTTTTCTCTTTCTTTTCTTCTCTTTTCTCTTCTTTTTCTCTTCTCTTCTCTTTTTCTCTTCTTCTCTTTTCTCTTCTTTTCTTTTCTCTTTTCTTCTTCTTTTCTCTTTTCTTTTTCTCTTCTCTCTTTTTCCTCTCTTCTCTTTTCTTTTTTCTCTTTTCTCTTTTCTTTTCTCTCTTCTCTTTTCTTTTCCTCTCTTCTCTCTTTTTCCTCTCTTTTTTTCTCTTTTTTTTCTCTTTTCTCTCTTTTTTTCCTCTCTTCTCTTTTCTTTTTTCCTCTCTTCTCTTTTCTTTTTTCTCTTCTCTCTTTTTCTCTTTTTTCTTTCTCTTTTTCCTTCTTTTTTTTTCTCTCTCTTTTTTCCTCTCTTCTCTCTTTTTTCCTCTCTTCTCTCTTTTTTCCTCTCTTCTCTCTTTTCTCTCTTTTTCTCTTCTGTGTGTGTTTGATTAATTTCACAATACTTGTCAATACTAAACTTTCACTCTTGACCTGGTCTTCACTCATCATATTTTATTGCCTTTCCTTTTCTCACATGGTCTGATACTACCACCAAGTAAGACTACTACTATCCACTCTTAGAAACTTCATGTTAATGTCTCTGACATTGGAGCTATTAAAAAATAAAAAAAAAGTAAAGGTCAACTATATACTTTGCATATGTGTCTGTCATTACATCTGGGTTTGCAATCACAGCACTTTGTACCTAACCAGGAGTATGCTTCAGCTTGCCGAGAGGTCATGTACTTGCTCCTGTACAGGTCATATTCAAATTATCATCTTAAGGTCATAGAAATGTTCTTATTAAGTCAAAGCAACCTTCCTTATTTAAACAGAAAGAATAGTTGCTGGGACTCGGCATGATTTAGTATGAAAATACGGTCTCGGTATATTGTTGATACAGTATATTTTCTGTTATAATATTTTAGTCGGTTGTGCACAGGTAATTTTATTTTCTTTGTCCGAGTTGTGAGGAGCGATAACTGGTTATCTCCCCAACTCCTTCTTTCTCTTTCATATTAAACTACGGAAATAGTTTTTCCACCTGTTTGTTAATGTAATATTCACTCACAAAAAAAACCCAAAAAACTTACAATCCAAAATGTTTGGGTTTTAAATAACCCACAAAGGGTTGATAATTCATAAAAAATGATTCAATTAATCCTAGAATACTAACAATAATACCATGAATTTATATTGCCTGGTTCATATCTCCCTGGATTTTGGAACAGGCATGGAGGCTTATCCATTTTTAGGATTGGGTTTCCAGTTCCTTTTAAAGTCTACTTCAGTTCTTATGATGTCTCTGCCTAAAACTTTGAAAACCTTATTTACGATTTGCTTGTATATTTTCTCTCAATAGGAGTAGATAGTTTTATTTGTCTGGTTCATGCTTCTTCTCAATATTTTGAATAAGTGGGGTCTTATCCCATGTTTGCTGTTTAGCATTAAGTTTCTGGTTCCTTCTAAAAAAAATTTTTCATTCTCTTTCACTCACATTAACTCATTGCATCTTAGTGGCATTATCACCTTTGTTGTTCATATTTCTTAAATGAGGGATTGATGTTATCTTATT
>CAHIKZ030000124.1:532500-545000 GCA_903632075.3 Acanthosepion pharaonis | reverse complement strand
AAGTGAATTTTATACATTTTCTTTGTTCATGAGAACTGGCAACAAAAATAAACAATATTTACTTATTAGATTGTTTATTCACAAGAATATTTTTATATTTACAAAATTCTAAAAACTAATACAATTAAAACTAAGGCAATACAGTATTTATCATTTACCAATTTATAAAGCAATAAATATGAAAACAATTTTTAATTTGTAAATTTATAAACATTTAGTAAATTAAAATATGTTTTAACCAACTATTAGGAAATCTTTATTACTTAACATTTTATAAAGTTCAAATCAATTTAGCAATGAGCTGATATTTTATCAACCATTTTAATAAATAATAATGTTTATTTTTGTCAGTTCTCAAGAAATAAGAAAATGTATAAATTCACTTTCATATGTTTAGGTTTTATTCCAATTCTAATCATTGCTTTTTTTAAAACAAACATTGCCAAAGAGTGAAGCTAGTTAAAATAAGTTGTCAGTGTTTCATATATGTACAACAATACTAAAAAATTTAAAACAAAAATATTAATCACTATTTATAAATATTTACTAAATTATTAAACTGTGAACCAACTATAAGGAAATCTTTATTTACCATTTTATAAAGTTTGAATCAATTGGCATAACTGCAAATTGATTCAAACCATATTTTCACAATCATTCTAATAAATAGTATAATAGTGTAAATAGACAATCAAATAAATAAATAATCTATTATTTTTGTGTCAGTTCTCAAGAAATAAGAAAATGTATAAATTCACTTTCATATATTTTTGCTTTATTGCAATTCAAAACATAGCTTTTTGGTTTGGTGTATTTAGTTCAATGGCATATCAACCTTGAAGGGTTATTTAATGCTGACAAAATTTTTCTGAGAGGTTCATATGAATAGTGTGTGCCTTCTTTATAAGAAAACATTTTGTAGATCAGTTTTCTCTATCTTCCCTTTCTTATACTTTAAAACCCCTTCCGTCTCTTTCTTTAAAACCCCCTTCCGTCTCTTTCTTTAAAACCCCCTTCCGTCTCTTTCTTTAAAACCCCCTTCCGTCTCTTTCTTTAAAACCCCCTTCCGTCTCTTTCTTTAAAACCCCCTTCCGTCTCTTTCTTTAAAACCCCCTTCCGTCTCTTTCTTTAAAACCCCCTTCCGTCTCTTTCTTTAAAACCCCCTTCCGTCTCTTTCTTTAAAACCCCCTTCCGTCTCTTTCTTTTCTTTTAAACCCCCTTCCGTCTCTTTCTTTTAAACCCCCTTCCGTCTCTTTCTTTAAAACCCCCCGCCCGTCTCTTTCTTTAAAACCCCCTTCCGTCTCTTTCTTTAAAACCCCCTTCCGTCTCTTTCTTTAAAACCCCCTTCCGTCTCTTTCTTTAAAACCCCCTTCCGTCTCTTTCTTTAAAACCCCCCTTCCGTCTCTTTCTTTAAAACCCCTTCCGTCTCTTTTCTTTAAAACCCCCTCCGTCTCTTTCTTTAAAACCCCTTCCGTCTCTTTCTTTAAAACCCCTTCCGTCTCTTTCTTTTTAAACCCCCTTCCGTCTCTTTCTTTAAAACCCCCCCTTCCGTCTTTCTTTTAAACTTCCGTTTTTCTTTAAAACCCCTTCCGTTTCTTTTTAAAAACTTTCCGTCTTTTTTTAAACCCTTCCGTCTCTTTCTTTTAAACCCCCTTCCGTCTCTTTCTTTTAAAACCCCTTCCGTCTCTTTCTTTAAAACCCCCTTCCGTCTTTCTTTTTTCCGTTTTTTAAAACCCCCTTCCGTCTCTTTCTTTTAAAACCCCTTCCGTCTCTTTCTTTAAAACCCCTTCCGTCTCTTTCTTTAAAACCCCCTTCCGTCTCTTTCTTTAAAACCCCTTCCGTCTCTTTCTTTTAAAACCCCTTCCGTCTCTTTTTCTTTTAAACCCCCTTCCGTCTCTTTTCTTTAAAAACCCCTTCCGTCTCTTTCTTTTAAAACCCCTTCCGTCTCTTTCTTTAAAACCCCCTTCCGTCTCTTTCTTTTAAAACCCCTTCCGTCTCTTTCTTTTTAAACCCCCTTCCGTCTCTTTCTTTAAAACCCCTTCCGTCTCTTTCTTTTAAAACCCCCTTCCGTCTCTTTCTTTTAAAACCCCTTCCGTCTCTTTCTTTAAAACCCCCTTCCGTCTCTTTTTTTAAAACCCCTTCCGTCTCTTTCTTTTTAAAACCCCTTCCGTCTCTTTCTTTAAAAACCCCTTCCGTCTCTTTCTTTTAAACCCCTTCCGTCTCTTTCTTTCCCTTCCGTCTCTTTCTTTAAAACCCCTTCCGTCTCTTTTCTTTAAAACCCCTTCCGTCTCTTTCTTTAAAAACCCCTTCCGTCTCTTTCTTTAAAACCCCCTTCCGTCTCTTTCTTTAAAACCCCCTTCCGTCTCTTTCTTTAAAACCCCCTTCCGTCTCTTTCTCTGTCTGTCTTTCTTTATCTAAAACCTCTATCTTCTTTCTTTGGTATTTTTCTTCTGTCTATCCTTGCAAGGAAACCGGTATGGTCTATTGTTTATCTGAGGTAATGGCATGAGAGTGTTATCACCTTCACTTGCCTTTCTTTCTTTAAAATCTCTTCCTTCTCTTTCTTTATCTAACTAAAACCTTTATCTTCCCTTTCTTTCATATTATGTATGCTTTCTTTTTCTTACTAAAACCAAAAAGCATCTCTAAATTCTCAATCACAAACATAAAAATACATATATAAATTCACAAGAAATTTATCCCTTGTTTCCTGTTTAGAATTGGGTTTTTGGTTCCTTCTAAAATCCTTTTCATTCTCTTTCACCTCCAGTAGCCCCCTGCATCTTAGTGGAAATATTGCCTTGCTTAGGATGAATTGATAAAAAAAATCCTCTCTCCTCCAAACCTGTAAAAAAAACTTTTATTTAACTCTATGGCCACAACTTCAACATGGTAACCATTTGTCTGTGATTTCTTTAACAAGTACAATTTTTACCGGGTTGAGTTGGTAGCCCCATGCCCAGCCAGTGTTTAATTCAGTTATCTTCCTCTGATGCTGGTTGCTAGCAAAGCTGAAGAGCCCAGTCTACTATTATTTAACCCATAGCTGAATGAAGATGAATTCATACCTCTCACAAGGCTGACCCGTAAGATTTGAATGTAACCAGCTGTATTGGAATTTGAACTCTGATCACTGATTTCTTGTTCTGAGCCACTAATCATTGCGCCACCTGCACATTATTCAATTACATAAAAAAAGAAATGTTAGAAATTCCATAATAGATTTTATGGAGTCATGAGGGCTTGTTTTCAGAGTTGCCAGTCTGAATGCATCCAGCATGGACCAAGTAGCCTGCAGCCCTTCCCTTTAACACATTGCCCCTCAAGTGTGTGCTTTTTCTTGCTTCTTAAATATGCAGGTATGTCTTTGTGTGATATTGCACATGTAAAATTTCCCAGGCTCAGTTGCAATGTGCATTGTTGTCTTGATTATTTTTAGTCTCTTCAGCAGTATTTTGCCCTCCCACCTATAATTTGTCTTTCTCATAAGAACCAGATCACAGGAAACTTTTTAGGATATTTTCCCACAATTTCCTTTTAAGGTTTTGTGCAATTTCTATGTGGATGTTGCAAACTGTTAGCAGGAATTTACATTAGAGAAAAAATAACTTTTATTTGCAATGTTTTGGTTAATATCAGTTGTAGAAATAGAATTATTTTTCTCTCTTTGCTTGTATATTTTTTTCTCTCTTTGCTTCTGTTTCTATTTTTCTCTTCTCTCTTTGCTTCTTTTCTCTCTCTCTCTCTCTGTTTCTGTTTTTATTTTTTTCTCTTTTGCTTCTGTTTCTCTCTCTCTCTTTGCTTCTGTTTCTCTCTCTCTCTTTGCTTCTGTTTCTATTTTTTCTCTCTCTCTCTCTCTCTTTGCTTCTGTTTCTATTTTTCTCTCTCTCTTCTCTTTTTGCTTCTCTTTCTTTTTCTCTCTTTCTCTCTCTCTCTCTTTCTGTTTTTTTTCTCTCTCTCTCTTTGCTTCTTCTCTCTCTCTCTCTTGCTTCTGTTTCTATTTTTCTCTCTCTCTCTTTTTGCTTCTGTTTCTTCTGTTTCTTTTTTCTCTCTCTCTCTCTCTCTTTGCTTCTGTTTCTATTTTTTCTCTCTCTCTTTGCTTCTGTTTCTATTTTTTCTCTCTCTCTCTCTCTCTTTGCTTCTGTTTCTATTTTTTCTCTCTCTCTCTCTTGCTTCTGTTTCTATTTTTCTCTCTCTCTCTCTTTTGCTTCTGTTTCTATTTTTCTCTCTCTCTCTCTCTCTTTTTCTGTTTTTTTCTATTTTTTTCTTCTCTCTCTCTCTTTCTTCTGTTTCTGTTTTTTTCTCTCTCTCTCTCTCTCTTCTGTTTCTATTTTTTCTCTCTCTCTCTCTTCTCTCTTTTCTTCTCTTTCTCTTTTCTCTCTCTCTCTCTCTCTCTTTGCTTCTGTTTCTATTTTTTCTCTCTCTCTCTCTCTTTGCTTCTGTTTCTATTTTTTCTCTCTCTCTCTCTCTTTGCTTCTGTTTCTATTTTTTCTCTCTCTCTCTCTCTTCTGTTTCTATTTTTTCTCTCTCTCTTGCTTCTGTTTCTATTTTCTCTCTCTCTCTTCTGTTTCTTTTTCTCTCTCTCTCTCTCTCTTTTTCTTCTGTTTCTATTTTTCTCTCTCTCTCTCTCTCTTTTCTTCTGTTTCTTTTTTCTCTCTCTCTCTCTTTGTTCTGTTTCTATTTTTTCTCTCTCTCTCTCTCTCTTTTTTTCTATTTCTCTCTCTCTCTCTCTTTGCTTCTGTTTCTATTTTTTCTCTCTCTCTCTCTCTTTTCTTCTGTTTCTATTTTTTCTCTCTCTCTCTCTCCTTTTCTATTTATTTTTCTCTCTCTCTCTCTCTTTTACTTCTGTTTCTATTTTTCTCTCTCTCTCTCTCTCTTCTGTTTCTATTTTTCTCTCTCTCTCTCTCTTTTGCTTCTGTTTTTTATTTTCTCTCTCTCTCTTTCTTCTTTTCTTCTTTTTCTCTCTTTTCTGTTTCTATTTTCTCTCTCTCTCTCTTTGCTTCTTTTCTCTCTCTCTCTCTTTGCTTCTGTTTCTATTTTTCTCTCTCTCTTTTTTCTATTTTTCTCTCTCTCTTTTGCTTCTGTTTCTATTTTCTCTCTCTCTCTTTTTCTTCTGTTTCTATTTTCTCTCTCTCTCTTTTTTCTATTTCTCTCTCTCTCTCTCTCTCTTCTTTGCTTCTGTTTTTTTTTTCTCTCTCTCTCTTTCTCTCTCTTTGCTTCTGTTTTCTCTCTCTCTCTCTCTCTCTTTGCTTCTGTTTCTATTTTTCTCTCTCTCTCTCTCTTTGCTTCTGTTTCTATTTTTCTCTCTCTCTCTCTCTTTGCTTCTGTTTCTATTTTTTCTCTCTCTCTCTCTCTTTGCTTCTGTTTCTATTTTTTCTCTCTCTCTCTCTTTGCTTCTGTTTCTATTTTTCTCTCTCTCTCTCTTTCTTCTGTTTCTATTTTTCTCTCTCTCTCTCTTTTTCTTCTGCTCTCTCTCTCTCTCTTTGCTTCTGTTTCTATTTTTCTCTCTCTCTCTCTTTTTTCTGTTTCTATTTTCTCTCTCTCTCTCTCTTTGCTTCTGTTTCTATTTTTCTCTCTCTCTCTCTCTTTGTTCTGTTTCTATTTTTCTCTCTCTCTCTCTTTTTGCTTCTGTTTCTATTTTTCTCTCTCTCTCTCTTTGCTTCTGTTTCTATTTTCTCTCTCTCTCTCTTTGCTTCTGTTTCTATTTTCTCTCTCTCTCTCTTTGCTTCTGTTTCTATTTTCTCTCTCTCTCTCTTTGCTTCTGTTTCTATTTTCTCTCTCTCTCTCTCTTTTACTTCTGTTTCTATTTTTCTCTCTCTCTCTCTCTTTGCTTCTGTTTCTTTTTTCTCTCTCTCTCTTTTGCTTCTGTTTCTATTTTTTCTCTCTCTCTCTCTCTTTGCTTCTGTTTCTATTTTTCTCTCTCTCTCTCTCTTTGCTTCTGTTTCTATTTTTTCTCTCTCTCTCTCTTTGCTTCTGTTTCTATTTTTTCTCTCTCTCTCTTTGCTTCTGTTTCTATTTTTTCTCTCTCTCTCTCTTTTGCTTCTGTTTCTTTTTTCTCTCTCTCTCTTTGCTTCTGTTTCTATTTTTTTTCTCTCTCTCTCTTTTTGCTTCTGTTTCTATTTTTCTCTCTCTCTCTCTTTGCTTCTGTTTCTATTTTATTTCTCTCTCTCTCTCTTTCTTCTTTTTTTTTCTCTCTCTCTCTTTTTTCTGTTTCTATTTTTTCTCTCTCTCTCTTTGCTTCTGTTTCTATTTTCTCTCTCTCTCTCTCTTTTCCTTCTGTTTCTATTTTTCTCTCTCTCTCTCTTTTGATTTTTCTCTCTCTCTCTTTGCTTCTGTTTCTATTACAGATGAAATTTTTACACACACACACACACAATAATATCAAATTCATAAGTGTAAAGGATATTATCATAGTATTACATTTATAACTGTTTTTGATGTGTTAAGTTTTCCTTGATTTCTGTATCATATATATATATATATATATATATATATATATATATATAGTTACTATAAGTAAAAGAATTTTCACTTAGCCGATTGATGTTATCTTCAGCATTCTGACTCCAGAGTTTCGTAAATCCTCCAGGAATCACTCAGTCTACTTGTCAGGGGATATCAGCAATTGACTGTTCATATTTTTCTTTTTCATATTTTATATACTATTTTCATTGGTGCAATTTTTTTTTTTTTGTCCCTCCATACAGAATGCATGCATACATATAGAATATCATAGCTATTTGTCCATTTCATCATTTTTACTTTTTCTCTTTCTCCTTTTCTTTCAATTGTAGCCTTTTTGACTTCTGGTTTTCTGGACATACACTGCCCTTGATAATTCTTGAGCATTCTAGTGTTTCCTTGAGTTATGAAAATTATATGTCATTTTTTTTTTTTTTTTTATTTTTTTTACATAAATAATTTTATTTTTTTATGCTTAGCTGCTTGGCATTGAATGCCGCCTTTTAAATTGATGCTCCATGTTAGGAAGTTTATCATTAATAACTTTTATTGTTGCGTGTGTGGCAATTGCAACTACTTTCAGGATTAAAAAAAAACAAAAAAACTACAGTAACTCTTAAAGCTTAAGTCTAATATAAGTTCAGGAAAGAGTTTTTGCTTTCATTCTCATTCCTTCCTGACATCTTTAATAAATTTATGTCTTTAAATGACATTTTTATTTACATTTTAATTTTTTCTTTTTTATTTTTAAATCTTGTTCAATAGCCATAGAGAACGCTTTTACATGTACCTATTCTATTTTTCTGTCTTGGAAGAAATCTCATTCTGTAGCAGACACAGGAATATGTTTACTTCACAAAACAATATTCAGTTGAAAAGAGAGGTTATGCCAATTCTGTGTATCATGCAATGGTTGGTCGAAGTGGTGCATTTGGTTAATGCATTGTCTAGCATTAGGTTTGTTTTAGCAAGCACAAAAAGTAAAACCATGTCTTTCCAATTCAATTAACTCAAAGTGATTGACATTTCTTAAGGGAATCAATAGGAAGTACATTTCCTATACAATTGCGTAAGTCATACATTTGAGTGGAAAATGAAAAAAAGCATCAGCAGTTATCTGCCCTTGTGTGAACTAAAAAGGAAAACTTTCATTTTATTTTTTTTATTTATTTATTTTTTTTTTTTTTTCAAACATTAATCTTTAAGTACATTCTTGGAAAGATAAATGTGTTTTCGCAAAGTTTTTGTGAACTGTTTTTCACTTGCTACAATCTGAATCTAATTTTTTAAAAATAAACTTTCTTTTCAAATTTTTTTATCCCCCCCCTCTATATGTTATTTTATTCCCCCCTCTATATGTTATTTTTATTTCCCCCCTATATGTTATTTTTATTCCCCCCATATGTTATTTTTTAATCCCCCTCTATGTTATTTTTATTCCCCCCTTATTTTATTCCCCCTCTGTTATTTTTATTACCCCCCTCTATATGTTATTTTTATTACCCCCCTCTATATGTTATTTTTATTCCCCCCCCTCTGTTATTTTTATTCCCCCTCTGTTATTTTATTCCCCCCCTCTGTTATTTTTATTCCCCCCCTCTGTTATTTTTATTCCCCCCCCCTCTATTTTATTTTTATTCCCCCCCCTCTGTTATTTTTATTCCCCCCCCTCTCTTATTTTTTATTCCCCCCCCTGTATATGTTATTTTTATTCCCCCCCCCCATATGTTATTTTTTATGTTATTTTTTAATCCCCCCCCTGTATATGTTATTTTTATTCCCCCCCCCCTCTGTTATTTTATTACCCCCCCTCTATGTTATTTTTATTACCCCCCCTCTATGTTATTTTTATTCCCCCCCTCTATTATTTTTTTTCCCCCCCCCCTCTGTTTTTTATTCCCCCCCCTGTTATTTTTATTCCCCCCCCCCCTCTGTTATTTTATTCCCCCCCTGTTATTTTTATTCCCCCCCCTTGTTATTTTATTCCCCCCCCCCTTATTTTTTTTTCCCCCCCTTCTATATGTTATTTTTTATCCCCCCCTTATATGAAATTGTGAAATGAAAGGTCTCTCTTCTAGATAATTTTCCATTAATGCAGGTGTCCCCAGGGCTCTATCCTTGAACCTAGATTGTTCTTAATTTTCATTGACAGGCTTCCTGATGTCATCACTTCTAAACTCTGATTTACTCCTGTCTTATCTGATATGTTTGATTATGTCAAATTGGCAGTTGATCTCAATAACCTACAATTTGTTGTTAACTGGGGCAAGGAATGGCTTGTTAATTTTAATGGCTCCGAAACAAAACTGCTCTTTTAATCATCTGAGAGAACGCTTTTTGCCTTCCATCAACATGGCTAATGCTAACCTCCATGTGCGTGACTCATTTCACCTTTTTGAACTAACATTTTTCACTTACATGATTGAATTAATTACTAGTTGGTTCACTGTGTTGCACTTGACAGTTACACGTCTACTTTTCATCTATGCTTTGAATACTGCTGCTCAGTTTAAATATTTTTTTTTTTTCTAACCTTTTCTTGACAGACTTGTTAACCAATACCAGCCTGTATTCTTTTAATTTCGAGGCAGAATCAAGTTGAGGGGATTTTGAAAGGAGAGCAATTCATTATAACTACCCATTTATCAAATTTTGTTACACCCCCGCCCAACAAAATGGAACAAGACCAACATTGTCCCCCCTCCACACACACACACACTTTGTAGACTTCCACTTGTCAATGGAAGTTACGGCAGGCTTGCACTGCTAAGTCACAGATAAAGTGCTTTGCCTGGAAGCACCCAACCCATGCACCCCCTTTGCAACTAAGGATAAATTCAGGAAATGCAGAAGTGTCACAAAGATGTTTTGTTTTTAATACTCTCTCTCTCTAGTGTGTGTGTGTGTGTGTGTATATATATATATATATATATATATAATATATATATATAGTGTGTGTGTGTATATATACAGTGCCCTGATTAGAAAGATTTTTTTTTTTTTTTGTATCCAATGGAGATAAGTCTTTATTTGCTGAAAAGAAAAAAATAATTAAGAAAAAACAAAATAAATTGCTTAATGTTCAACAGTATAGAATGTCAACATTTGTATTTTCCTTTTAATCATTTCACCCCAATAAAGGCAATAAAGCCACTAAGGCACAAGGAGTTACTGCATGTGAGAGAACAATAAAAGAGAAAACAGGAAGTTGACGTTGCATTTATATTTTTGGCTGGAAAGTAAGAAATCAGAAGAGTCCCACAAGTGAGAAGTGCAAGAAAAGAAACTATTTTGATACGGCTGGATATTTGAAGTATTTAGTATTAATTTCCTTTCCTGAATTTTTATGATGGATTACTCCGTCACTGCTTTTTTTATTCCAGTCCTAGATCGTAGTTTCTATTTTAGAAAGGTTTCGCTCGAGGGCTGTATTTTTTTTATTTTTTTATTTTTTTTAATTATTTTAAGTCATTCCAACCCAAGCAAGGCAATAAAACTGCAAGGAATGTGTTAGAGAATATGAGGAAAAAAAAAACACCATTAAAGAGAGAGGACAATAAAAACACCATTAAAGAGAGAGGACAATAAAAGAACAAAAATTAAGATTGGCTGGATTTTTCTATTGCTTTTCTTTATTAAAATATTGTGTATAATGAATCGGTTCATTCTTTTTTGATAATGCTGTATTCATTTGAGTAGTTTCATCTTTAACTGATGCAGTTTTTGTTATTTAGTAAAGGCTATAAGAACTAATGAAGGGTTGTCTTAAAGACTCGGAGGATTCATTTGCTTGAAGCCCTTTTAAATCAGATCTGAAAAAACGTTTGCTATATAGCTAATAGTTTGTATATTTCTGGACGAGTTGGATGTATTTCATCCCCATGAGTGTTGATTTGTCGAGGCTATGTAAGAACATGGCTCTAGGTCTTAAGTTAATATTGGGTTTCTTAACAATATGTGGTGTTGGACAAAGCTACATCGAACACAGCCTAGCCTATATCCCATGTAAGATTTTCTATACTAAATCTGTTAGAACTGATTCATACACCGGGGTATTTCAAGTATTCAGTACTTGATTCCCTTTCCTAAATTTTTTATGATGATTACATGCCATCACTGCTTTTATTCCAATTCCAGATCATAGTTTCTATTTTGAAAAGCTTCATCTCAAGTCCTGTGTTTTTAAAACTCATTTCACCCCAAGCAAGGCAATAAAGCCACTAAGACACAAGTTTTGTGTTAGAGAATATGAGAAAAAAATACTATTAAGAAGAGAAGTCAATAAAAGAAGTATTAAGAAGACAGAAGATAATGATTGACATTTATTTACATGTTGGACAAAACTACATCGAACACAGGATAGATAGATTTTTTTTTAATCATTTCACCCCTAAGCAAGGCAATAAAGCCACTAGGATGCAAGAGGGTACTGGATGTTAGAGAATATGAGAAAGACTACTATTAAGAAGAGAGGATAATAAAAGAACAAGAATTAAGAAGAGAAAAGTTAACGACTGACATTGCATTTAAATTTTTGAAGATCAAACTTGACTGGAAAGCAAAAAGACCGAAGAGTTCCACAAGCAAAAATGTGAGAGAAGAAACTTTTAGTATGTAACTTACGGTTACATTTAGCCATTTCAGCAGTAAAATGATGAGACCTATCTGCCAATCTAGTACTGCACTTAAATTCATAAAGTCTAGGTATGATAGAAGAAAGTAATTATTTTGAAAAATACAAAAATGTGGCACAAGGCCAAAAGGCGGGATAAGGGAAGGCTGATCATCAATCAGTCTTATCATAAATGTAGCTAGCCACAATTACCGACTCAAACATACCACAGTATTCCTTACACCAAAACAACAGATTCTTACCGTTCGTATTAAAGCTACCATAATATTTCTACGTCTCTATGTAGTCTTAAGTAGTTTCCATATGTAAAATAGAGGAAAATAATACTTATTGTGAAAAATACAAAAATGTGGCACAAGGCCAAAAGGGGGAAGAGAGAAAGACTGGTTTTCAAACTGTCTTATCTTAAACTTAGCTAGCCACGATTACTGACTCAATCTTACTGCAGTATGCTTTACACCAAAACAACAGGTTCTTACTAAAGCCACCATAATACCTCAAAGTCTCTATGAAGTCCTAACTAGTACCTATATGTAGAATTTGACGGGGGTGGGGAATAAAAATAAAAGTTTATCAGAACAATTCCCATCAAAGCATTTATAATAAATAAATAAAGGCACAGGGAAGCTATGTTAAAACAGTGGGGAAAGTAACAAAAGTTGAGATGCCAGGTCAGGAGCAATAACATTGCAGATTCTTTGGATTTTATCGAGAATCTCTAGGAGCACCAGATCAGATGTAGCAGCAGTATTCAAAGAAAGGATGAATAATAGGTGACTTGGCACATAAAATGTAATGTTACAAATTATATAATTTTGGTAAATCATGTTAGTTGTGATATGGCTTGAAATTGTTAAGCAATGTCTTTACCAGATGAACTCGTAAATTTTGAATCCTGTAAACACGTTTAAATGTTTTCTTTAAATAGTTTCTTTTGATGTGATTAACTTTATTTTTTTTTTTTTATTCCTGCATCATTCTGACATGGAGAGAATCTTGAGATATCTTAATTTTGGTAATTAGCATTTCCTCTTAACATTTATTCAATGGGAGTTCCATAATGACTGGGTTTAGTCTTTGATTGTCTAATTAGCCTCTTTGTTAACTGTTTTAATTGGGAAAACTGTCCATGCCCTGTGAGTCCGTCTTTTGATATTTATTATTAGTGAAAGCATATATATGTATGCACACCCAGTATTATTTTAGTGGGTACATGATTCTTAAATCAGTGAAATTAATAGACCCGGGCCTAGATAGCAGAAAGTCTTAATGAAAATTTACCCCACTAAACTATTATTTTCTTTATCCATGGTAAGACTTTCTATTCAGCGATGAAATGCGGATAATATAATTTTATTTTTTTCCTTTCCGAAGTTGATCTCTTTTAATTCCTGTTTTTCCCCTC
>CAHIKZ030000124.1:517500-527500 GCA_903632075.3 Acanthosepion pharaonis | reverse complement strand
ATTTTGATCTATTTGTTAGATCCTCCCTATAATATCACATTGCATAAACATGCTATTAAATGCTTAAGTACTTGTGTGTGTGTGTGTGTGTGTATATATATATATATATATATATATATATATATATATATATATATATATATATAAGCATTTTACTGTATATGATACTTTTTGTATAATTGGTTCTGAATTAGACACTTATAGTTAATCAATATGTGTAAACGTGAAGTAGTTGAAAGCTCTAGTAAAATGCTCGTCTATTGGCTGAGGAGCATTTAGTCTGTAATGAGATCTGCTAGTGATTTTTCTTCTTTCAGAATAAAGATTGATCAGCTGAACAAGAAATAAGTTGATCTCTAACAGGAGATAATCCCCTCAGAAAACAAGATGTCTAATTAGAAAAGTAAATAAAAACCAAGTGGATTGATTACAATATATGGCAAGTGCAACAGAATTGTTTGTATTATTCGTCTTGGAAAGAAGAGCTTAAAGTCCCGTATTGAACAAGTCACTATTGTAATGGGACATAAACAACTGCAAGTGTACCCGGTGTTGCCCAGTTTCCTAAATATCTTAATTTTTATACAATTATGAGTTTGTTATATGCTGTCCTTGTTGCTTGTTTTTTTGTTTTTATTTTCAAATGAGAAAACCCATCTCTAAGCTGATATAGATGATATCTGGAGACAGACTTTTTCTGGAATGAGAACCTATTCATTTATTTTTTTAAATTTTTTTTATTTATTTTTTTTTTCTACTGTTGTTCACTCAATGCAAAGCCCAAGAGCCACCCAAGGTAGAGGATTACTGAGGGTGGAAAACAGATAACAGTTGACCTAAGCGGTTAGGATTGTAGTGATTGGGGAAGCATCTCCTTGGGAGTCTGTTCTACAAATTGACATTTCTCAGAAAGATGCTAAGTGCAACTTCCAATGGAATATGGAGGGAATGAGGATGATTCAACTCTGTGGCAGGGCAGGTTTTAGCTGTAAAGTTCTGAACTGGTGTAACTAACGATAAAGTGTGTTAGATGTTTAAAAAAAAGAAAATGTAATTTCATCCCTACCACCAATGTGACCACAATACTATTGCTATAGTATCTCACTGTTTTTAAACCCAAGAGTCACTCAAGGTAGTGTTACTTAGGGTTGAAAATGGATAAGAGTTGACATAAGAGAATGTGGAATGAAAGAGGATAATTAAGCTCTGTGTACGTTGACGGCAGGTTTTAACTGTAAAGGTCTGAACTGGTGTAACTAACAAATGGAGCTTGTTACAACATTTTCCCTGGAAGTGGCGAGGAAAGAGGTGGTAGGCTGTGAAATATGTCATCCCTTGTTTCCTGTTTAGGATTGGGTTTTCCAGTTCCTTCTAAAGTCATTTCATTCTCTTTCACTCTTAGTAATATTGCATCTCGGTGACATTATCACCTTGTTTGGGGTGAAATGATTAAAAAATAAATATCTTTAGATTCTGACAAGTTGTAGGTAGAGGAACGTCAAATGAATGCTGATTTATAAAAATTAATCCCCTCCCCACCTCAAAAAAATTTGAATAGCTGAGTTTGAATTCCAGTTGGGTTTGTTATATTCACTTAAATGCATATATTCTTGGAAATGGTATGAATCCATCTACTCTCCCCCAGATATGGGTTAAATAGTAGGGCTTGTAATTGGAAAGATCATTATTCACAAAAAAAAAAAAAAAAACTACTGTAGATGCATTATTCACTACCGAAAAAGAATTCATACAATCTAAAATGTTTTGGTTTTAAATAATACATAAAGGGTTGATAAGTCATAAAAAAATCAATCACTTACCAGGCTATGGGCTGATTGATACACCCACATATTTAAATTTTGGAATAAATCCTGGAACTTATGATTTGAAAGTCTTCGACTTTTTTCTTTTTTTTTTCTTTTTTTTTTTCTTTTTTTTTTTTTCTTTCTTTTTTTTTTTTTTTTTTTTTTTTTTTTTTTTTTTTTTTTTTTTTTTTTTTTTTTTTTCTTTTTTTTTTTTTTTTTTTTTTTTTTTTTTTTTTTTTTTTTTTTTTTTTTTTTTTTTTTTTTTTTTTTTTTTTTTTTTTTTTTTTTTTTTTTTTTTTTTTTTTTTTTTTTTTTTTTTTTTTTTTTTTTTTTTTTTTTTTTTTTTTTTTTTTTTTTTTTTTTTTTTTTTTTTAGGTGGGAAGGGTATCTCCATAAGCTGGAATTAGTCAATTTGTAACGCAAAATTATTGATCTGACACGTCTTCATCGGTTTTGTTAGTAATTGTTTGAGTATTTTGGCAGAGATACACTTAAGTTTCAAAAATTTGTGTCTTTCTCGTTTACTCTGAGAATGCTGCACGAGAATTTCTAAGGTTAACGCTTGTAATTACGTATTGATTGATTTCAGTTATTTTATTTTCCTTTTTTCTTTTTTTTTTCTTTCAAGTATTGATCTTTCTTTCTTCTGATCTTTTTCGGGAAACTCTACAATGTGATTGCTAATCATTGGATGTTTGCAATTTTTCTTATTTCGAACTTTCATTTTTCAGGTTTTTATTTTATTATACACTTAAATGTTTAACAGAGAGATGTGGGGTGAGGAAGAGTTACCTTTAATTTCAAGTATTATGATAACTGCTACAATCAAGGAATTGGTGAAGAACTCAAAGAATATCTTCAAAGAAAGAACTAAGATATCAAACAGCTGTTACCATTTTTATTTTTATAGAAGTTTTTTCTTCTCTCTCTTTCACTCTCTCTTTCACTCTCTCTCTCTCACTCTCTCTCTCACTCTCTCACTCTCTCTCTCACTCTCTCTCTCTCTCTCTCTCTCTCTCTCTCCTCTCTCTCTCTCTCTCTCTTCCTCTCTCTTTCCTCTCTCTCTCCTCTCTCTTTCTCTCTCTCTCTCTCTCTCTTTCCCTCCTCTCTCTTTCCTCTCTCTCTTTTCCTCCTCTCTCTCTCTCTCCTCTCTCTCTCTCTCACTCTCTCTCTCTCTCTCTCTTTCCTCCTCTCTCTCTCCTCTCCTCTCTCTCTCTCCTCCTCTCTCTTCCTCTCTCTCTCTCTCTCTCTCTCTCTCTCTCTCTCTCTCTCTCTCTCTCTCTCTCTCTCTCTCTCTCTCTCTCTCTCTCTCTCTCTCTCTCTCTCTCTCTCTCTCTCTCTCTCTTCTCACTCTCTCTCTCTCTCTCTCTCTTTCACTCTCTCTCTCTCTCTCTCTCTCTCTCTCTCTCTCTCTCTCTCTCTCTCTCTCTTTCACTCTCTCTCACTCTCTCTTTCACTCTCAATTATATTAAAAAGAATGTTGTGAGAATGTTGCCTTGTGGTGACTGCGATTATTATTTTATTTTATTTTTTTTTATCATCAAAATGGAAATAAACTCTGCATTTGAAGCAAAAACTGAATTGTTGCAGAATTATTCACATAAACGTTTAAATAGAAAAGTATGCATCTGTGTGCTTTTCTTTCTCTCCACCCCACCCTCACCACTTTAAAAATTGTGGAAGTCCTCTGTCGGCTTGTAGCTTGGATTAAAATTAACGTGTCCTGAGTCAGCAGAAGGGATTTGGATTAAATCAATTCGAATCGGGAGAATAGTTTGGAAATATCTCGTGACAAACATTTATTCCAATTTCATTTATTTTTCTTTCTCACAACATTTTAAAAGTTTCGGCATTTCAACATGGTGTAATGTGTTAACAAGCTTGTCCCTCTAGATCAATTACAACTGAGTAGTGAGTTCAATCCTCACAGGGTGCCCTACCCTTTTGGCCATGTGCTGCTCGAGTACCAAAGTACTATAAAGTAGTTTGTAACACATTTATTATCTCTGTTGTGTCTTTGTCTTTGGGCAGAGTGCGCTCATGGGCAGCTGTCGAAGGACAGAATCGCAACTGAGGAAAATTATACTGAGAGGTGCACAGTCTTGGGGAACAGCTGCCTGAGGCCACACCCTCTCATTGCATTAGAGAGAGTGATCGGTGCCTGCGCTGAGGCCAGCACAACTGATGGTTGTGGGGAATCGGGGAATTTTTGTTCCTAGCCCAGATGTATGTGCTTGGGCTCCTCACATTAAACTGATCTTGTTTCATAGCATGGCCTAATACGGATCAAGTAAATTGAGTTGGGGACCTTTTTAACCTCAGAAATCATGGGAGAATTGAGCTTAGATTTTACATTTATTCATATAGATTACACATTTTAATTTGTATTTAGAGTAAAAAGTTCATTGTTCAAAAGGGCTTCATTGTTAACACATTGCATGACAATTTGGAGTGATAGTTTAAACCAGGTGTCGTCTTTTTCAAAATCATAAGTATATTTTTTACCAATTATTAGTAAATAAGTAAGTTTTTTCCAGCCGAAAGATAAATATAATGTACCAAAAATACTTTAATGCACATCTATCCTGATTCAATGTATAAAAAATAAATTATTTTATAATATCAACAGATATATCTACTACTAGATTTAGAGAAATTTCTTCCATGAAATGTAATTTGAATACAAAATTAATAATTAATCCTAAAGACAGTAAAAGAAGGTTTATTGTTCCACTGGGTTTCATTGTGTGAAAATTGTGTAGTCTTTTTCAAAATAATCTTTCTTTTTTCTTATTGTATGTGCTTATTTCTTCCTAGCATTTATTTTAAAATATTTTCTGGCAGCAAACCATTGTGCATCTATTTATTTACCATCTAGTCATGTCACACATATATAGCCTCTTCACCTTTCAAGTAAAAAAAGTTCTAATGTAGTGAATTGTATAAATGTGTTATGCATATTTAAATTTATTTTATATTGTTGTTATAATGTATTATGAATGTTTATTTTTCACACACAATAGTTGGAATATCATATGCAAGTATCATATACAGGCTGTCCATAAAGTTCATGAGCACTTTAAAAAATTTATAACTTTATTTGTATTTGCGATAGAAATAATTTTTAAAAAGGATTAGAAAGAAGTAAATCTATATTTTTTTAAAGGTTTTATGGGAATGTTATTTAAGTTTCCACATTAGCAATACAAATGGTAATGATTTTGCAGTTCATGGAAAACATTTGCCAACTGATTTACAGTAATGCTTGAAATCACATTAGGTACTTTAGCTATACTTAAAACTAGGTACATTAAACTTTATAACATTTTTTACAGATTATTTCTGTGCCCATAAATCATAATCTCATGATTATATATGCATACATACAAGATTAGAGTTTTAGTATTATGGAATTCCATATTAGTTTAAGAATCTCCCTACCCTTGTTGTCTGCAATAAATGTGCAAAAGAATCTGATACAAGAGAACTTTCTTACATTATTTTTATATATATATATATATATATATAATTATTTATTTAAAAATATGATTCCAATGCTACATAAGAGTTCTCATGTTTCAAAACAAGAGCTGAAAACTTCAATATAATTATTTGAATTAAAGTACTAAGCTCTGTTCCATCTTCAAGCACAATTTATTTTGGAATAATTAGAAATACAGTGTAACCCGGATATAAGAGAAACCCGGATATAAGAGAGATTTTTCTCTGTTCCCAAATTAGAGCCTGTGTTAATGTATATAAAATAGACCAAACCCGGATATAAGAAACCCGGATATGAGATTTTCTCTGGTCCCAAATTAGAGCCTGTGTTAATGTTAATGTGTATATAAACCAAACCCGATATAAGAGAAACCCGGATATAAGAGAGATTTTCTCTGCTCCCAAATTAGAGCCTGTGTTAATGTAAACAAAATAGACCAAACCCGGATATAAGAGACTTTTTCTCCGGTCCCGACAACTCTCTTATATCCAGGTTACACTGTAATTAAAAAAAAAAAAAAATTTTGCTTGAAGATGGAACAGAACTTAGTACTGTAATTCAATTTAATTCAAATAATTATATTGAAGTTTTCGGCTCTTGTTTTGAAACATGAGAACTCTTATGTAGCACTGGAATCATATTTTTAAATAAATAATTATATTTATGCTCTACTTCTGTATCGAACACTATTTTTTAAAAATAATAACAAAAATACTCAAGAACTTTGGATTATTTACCTAACGAGTTCTTTCCTATTTTCTATATATTTTTACATATACATATATATATATATATATATATATATATATATATATATATGTGTGTCCAGGTAAAATGAGAACAAATTTCACTGAGGTAGCATAATTTCACTGAGGTAGCATAGGTCACATTCAGTTGGTTAATCATGGCAATTCTCACAAGATGATTTTTTTAATTGTGCTTTTTTTCTCGAAGAAAAAGAGGAAGTTTTCTGTATTGTGAAATAAAAATAATCATTCCCTCCTTAATAACATCACCCCAGGAGACCTATTTGTAGCAATGAAACATAACTGTAATTGAGTAGAGATTTTTAACATGTTTTTGCTTTAATATCCTAAAATAAATTTTACATGTATAATTACTAATAATATATACATACATATATATATATATATATATATATATATATATATATATATATATATATAAAAAAAAGCTTAAACACTAATATTCCATGGTCACTAATATTAGTGTTTTAAGCCTTTTTATTATATCCTTACTCTGTCCTGGACATTGAGTTCTACCTGGATTCTATCCTCTTGAATTTTATTCAAAAAATATACATGTATGGGTATTTATATATTTTTGCATATGTATGTATATTTACCACTAATATTATCTCTATATATATATATATATATATATATATATATATATATATAGTAGCGTCCAAAACTAAGGGACAAAATTTTAAAACCCTAATATTTGTTAGAAATAACAACTGTGAAAAAGCTGAAATTTTGACAACTGGTAGTCGTTATCATCCATAATAACATACTAAAATTTGAATCATTTGCAAAGGATAGAAAAAAAATTATAACAATTATTTATTTATTTTCAAATTTGGAATGTCCAAAAAGTAAATTCAAAATTGATAGAAAACAATGTAGAACTCCAAAAACAATACAAATACATGTAAATCAATATTTAGTAAATGAGCTTGCAAACATTACAGTGATTTCGACTACCCCATAAAATCAGTTCTCAAATATAATCATATTTACCATTCTTCAATTCTTACAAATGTAAAATAAAATAAGAATTATCATGAAACTAAATTAGAATAATATTATTCTATGTTTGAAACCGTTTTTTGTGAAAAACTAGTTACAGATTTGGTAGATTGCCGATTTTATCGAACAAAAACCGGTTAATGAGTCTGTGCAGTAGGCGCAATATATGTATTTCCGTTTTCTTTTAGAACCATGATGATCTGAAATTTTGATAAATATCTTCAATTATAGCTTAAATAAGAGCAGGAAATGCTGTCTGTAAAGAAAAATGGAGCCATCATTTCAAATTTAAAGGGTTTAATCACTGAACAATAGGGGTGCGTATTTTCATATGTCCAAATTAGAAGTTTCTCACACTTTTCATTCTTGCAACAATTTTCTTCCCTGGGTGTTTGTATTATGGATGAAGGCATATTATACATCAGGAATTATGGTAATTGTTTTTTTTTTTTTATACACAAATTAGTATTTAAATTATTTTAGTTTAGGATTAATTTTTTATATATTTTAAGTAACATGAGGTTATAAATTTAACTATTTTCTTTTCAATTTTTTTTTTTTTTTTTTTTTTTCTTTTTTCTAGCCATGTATGTTGTCTTGGGAAGAGTGTAATTTTTTCAGGAATGGAGATATTTGGAAAATCTGGGGCTCAGATTTATATTTTGATAAGATAAAAATAAAAGGTAAATTAAAAAATTTTCTAAAATTCTTTTTTACATTTATTAAATGATTAAATTTTAGTATCATTTTGTGTCCTCATAGCTTGCCAAAATTTCAGCTTTTCAGTTAACCTTTCTGAATATTTGGTTTTCAAATTTTGTAAAAATTTTTTGGGCCATATAAAATATTTGCTCTTGTATATAAATACTTGTTACAAAATAAAATCCTTAAATTTACTTTGATAAAGTCCATCAGAGGATGAAATACATCAAACTAAGTTTTCCTTTTATCTTTATATAATCATATCTACCTGTGTGTGTGTGTGTAAATATATATAATTATATAAATATCTCTTGTTTAAACTTTTTTTGTAAAAAACTCTTTACCCATCTCTTGATTGCCATTTTTTTAACATATCTCTTTCCTGTTTTAAGCAGAAATTTTTCCAGTTTTATTCTTGAAACTTTTGATCTTTTTGTTTCATATCTTAATTTCTTCATAAATAAGAGCAGGAATATCTGACAAGAAAATTAATTAATTTTTATAGGTTTATTAAAACAAGGGGTACAACGTCAATGAATTTCATCCCATTTCAGCACATTTTTAGGTGTTTGTAAATGAAGGCATATTATTCATCAGATTTTACATCACTTTTTTTTTATACACAAATTAGTATTTAAATTATTTTAGTTTATCTTTTTTATATATATTTTCTCTAACATGAGGTTATAAATTTAACTCTTTTCTCTTTTCTTTTTTTTTTTTTTTTTTTTTCTTTTTCTAGCCATGTATGTTGTCTTGGGAAGAGTGTAATTTTTTCAGGAATGGAGATATTTGGAAAATCTCTCTCTTTATATTTTTGATAAGATAAAAATAAAAGGTAAATTAAAAAATTTTCTAAAACCTCATTTACATTTATTAAATGTTAAATTGTATCATTTTGTGTCCTCCATAGCTTGCCTAACTTTTCAGCTAACCTGATGAATATTTGAGTGTTCATAAACATAAAAATTTCAAAAAACCACTAAAATATTTGCTCTTGTATATAAATACTTGTTACAAAATAAAATCCTTAAATTTACTTTGATAAAGTCCATCAGAGGATGAAATACATCAGCTAAGTTTTCCTTTTATCTTTATATACATACATGTGTGTGTGTGTGTGTGTATATATATATATATATATATATATATATATATATATATATATATATATATCTCTCTAAACTTTTTTTAATAAATTCTCTTTGCTCATCTCTTGATGCACTTAATTTAACATATCTCTTTCCTGTTTTAAGCAGAAATTTTTCCAGTTTTATTCTTGAAACTTTTTGGCTTTGTTTCAATGTTAATTTCTTCATCAATAGCGAAGGAATATCTGACAAGAAAATTAATTAATTTCCTTGTCATTAAAATTGATTACAACGTCAATGAATTTCATCCCATGTGATTTTCTTCTTGTAAATGAACCGTCGCTTGCTTCCTCAGATTTTTACATCACTCACTGTCTGAGTACAAGACTAATTGCTGGTGTATATCTTTTACATTATCTCTCTCTCTTTCTATATCTCTCTCTCTCTTTCTATATCTCTCTCTCTCTCTCTTTATATCTCTCTCTCTCTCTCTCTTCTATATCTCTCTCTCTCTCTCTTTTATATATCTCTCTCTCTCTCTCTCTATCTCTCTCTCTCTCTCTCTCTCTCTCTATATCTCTCTCTCTCTCTCTCTTTCTATATCTCTCTCTCTCTCTCTTTCTATATCTCTCTCTCTCTCTCTTTTCTATATCTCTCTCTCTCTCTCTCTATATCTCTCTCTCTCTCTCTTCTATATCTCTCTCTCTCTCTCTTTCTATATCTCTCTCTCTCTCTCTTTCTATATCTCTCTCTCTCTCTCTTTCTATATCTCTCTCTCTCTCTCTTTCTATATCTCTCTCTCTCTCTCTTTCTATATCTCTCTTACACACACACACACACAACAAAAGGTATGAATCCATAGATTGTGACCAGTATGGAAGAACTCTGATCTCAAAACCAGTATGTAGCCCTGATGAGATATATAGTTAATGAAGTTATTTGGTAATCCATATGGATAATTCCAAGGGGGATATAATCCAGAGAGCTCAATGTAAAAACAGAGCAAATATTAATTATGTTATACTTTACAACCATTGAAAATATGGTTGTAAAGTAAGTATAGTATTCACTGTTAAATGTTGTCCAGGACTCTGGACACTGATCTCAACTGATGTATTATTATTATGT
>CAHIKZ030000124.1:450000-515000 GCA_903632075.3 Acanthosepion pharaonis | reverse complement strand
TATTATTTACTTATTGATTTGGATTAATTTATTTTACTCATTTACACCTTAAGCCATCATTAGAGCATTTCATTTTGTTGTGATGCTTAGCAAGCTTGTCTCATTAGATCAATTATAACTTAGTAAGTTTGATTTTTCACTAGGTGTTTCATACATTCAACCTTGTGCCACATCTAAGCTAGACTTACTAAATCGTTATATCTGCTAATCACCATGAAGTGTCTACTTTTTAGTCCTCACTGGTTTTATGTAAAGTAGACTTTTATTTTTATGGTTTGTTTCTGAAGAAGGCCGCTACAAATTTTATAAATTCCTGAGTACTCGTTATTAATTTAAAAAGAATAATTCCTACTCGCACATTGTCTATGGCCTTCACCTAACTGCAAAGCATTTATATCAGTTAATGACCGTTTCAGTGCAAGAAAGATTGATGGTAGTAAGGAGTGGTGTTTTAGAAGACCTAGATCAGGATTTTGTTTATAGCAAGTGTACCAACACAGTGGTGGGATAAAAAGCAACAATAAGTAATAATATATGTCATTATATATAAGTTTTATTTAATTCTGGTATAGTCTATATCAGAAGCTTATTCCACATATGAAGTAATTTTGAATTTTATTGTGTATTAATTATATCTATCTCTCTATCTCTAATATATGAATGTGTGTGAAATGGATTGTCCAATATTTATTTAATATCAAATTAATAGAAAATGTGTTCCCCAACAGGAATCAAACCTGTGTCCTATACAGAAACCTATATGATGGTTTCCATATGGAATACAGGTTTGATTCCTATTGATAATGCATATTTCCTCCAATATATATATATATATATATATATATATATATATATATATATTGTACTGATGTGGCATTCACCCTGGGCGGATTGAGCCGGCTTCTTCCTGTTATGAGAAGAAGATTCTTGGGATAAATTACAGAAGTAGGGTACCCAGGCCTACTCGGATAACGTTCTTGCTTGCCGCTGGATTCCACAGACGCGAGACAGGAACGACCAGAAGCCGCCCGGTTACCGATGCAGATGCTCCTTGGATTTTCACCAGAGCCCTTGTTAGCGGCGTGTGTGTCAGACCTGTCCGCCTTGGGTGGCCCTACCAGGAACGAAGTTCCAGGCGGTATAGCTCTGACACTACCGTTTTACCCCCCCCCCGACTGTGAGGTAAGGGTTGGACTTTGGGGGCTTACAGTACCAGGTGTTCCCAAGCGGTCCCCCATCTAAATACTGACCTGGCTCTACGATGCTTAACCGGTGATCGAATGAGAACCGTGTTTTCAGCGTGATTTGACCGTATATATATATATATATATATATATATATATATATGTACACACACATGAATTTAGGCAGCAATTCCACTTTCATACATGTTTAATTAAAGTCAACAGACAAGGTACTGTGATTAAGTTTTTTATTTTTTTTCTTGCATTCAAACAAATGTTTTCTTTTCTGGACACAGTGTGCATAGAAACTGTCCAAATGTTCTGTAATTCTGAGCATTTTTGGCTATACTTTTAGATGGTAGTAAGGAGTGGTGTTTTAGAAGACCTAGATCAGGATTTTGTTTATAGCAAATGTACCAACACCGTGGTGGGATAAAAAGCAAAAAAAAAAAAAAATCAAAAATGGCTAATGATAAAATAATAGCAAATGGTATCATCCCTGACTTGGTATTGTGACTTCAGTCACTTTCCCACTGCTGTAATGTTTCTCCCCTTTGTCTCTCCAATAAATATTCTCATAGTAATCGTTCTGATGAGGTTTCATATTTGGCGCTTCAATTTGACAAATTTAAGCACATAAACTAGATTGGTACTTAGGTCTCATGATTTTATAGTTAAAATGGCTAGATATAACCATAAATTCTATGCTAACTCTTTTATCATACTTTTCACTTACAGAAATCTCTTCTGGCTTCTTGCTTTCCAGTCAACTTTGATCTTCAAAAATTTTAATCCAATGTCAAACGGTAACTTCTGTCTTGATCTTTTATTGTTCTCTCGCCCCTTAATAGTGTTTTTTTTTTTTTTTTAACCTCTCATATATTCTGGTGCTCCTGATACATATTTAGAGATTCTTGATAAAATCCAAAGAATCGGCAATATTATTGGTCCTGACCTGGCATCTAGGTTTGTCACTTTTCCACTACTGTAATGTAACTTCCCTGTGCTTTTTCTATAAATATTTTGATGGTAATTGTTCTGATCAACTTTCCTCTATGGTACCTAGACTTTATGGATTTAAGCTCAGTACTAGATTGGCAGCAAGGTCACATTTTAAAGCTGAAATAGCTAGATGTAACTAAGTTCTATGTTAACAGTTTCTTCTCTCACACTTCTTGCTTGTGGAATTCTCTTCTGGCTTTTCACTTCAAATTTGATCTTCAGAAATTTAAGTGCAGTGCCAATCATTATCTTCTGCCTTAATTCCTGTTTTTATTGTTCTCACTCCTTAATAGTGGTATAATTCATCCTTTGTGATTCTGTAGTGCTAGTCCATAATGTTAGGACAATCTTTGTCAGGACCATCAAGCTTTATTTAATCAAAGCATTTTTTCACTATTGATTTTAAGGAGCAGTTCTATCCAGCTGACACTTTTTGATATTCCTTAAAAGGTTTGGCACCATTCATGATGCCCACAAGAAATGGCATTGCAACTTCAGTCACATTCTCACTGCCATAATATAGCTTCACAGTACCTATTCTATAAATACTTTCCTGGTAATTGTTCTGATGAACTTTCCTTTATGGTGCCAAGACTTCATGAATTTAAGCACAGTACTAGATTAGGTGGCAAGGTTCCATCATTTTTCTGTTGAATTGACTGTATTTAACTGTAAAAGTTTCTTCTCTAACACTTCTCACTTGTGGAACTCTCTACCAGATTCTTGCTTTCCAGTCAACTTTGAACTTCAGGAATTTAAATGCAATCTCAATCATTATCTTTCTGTTCATTTATTGTTCTCTCTCTCCCAGAGAATTTCCTTTTTAGGAAAAAGAAAGTACTTTTAAAAATTTAGTGAATGTCTATGGAAAAGCACAACAATTTTAAGATTTTGAATTCTGCAAACTTGACCAGCATCAAATAAATGCTGAAGACAATGGATTGGCCATCTGCATAGAATGACATGACATTTCCAGATGCCTGTTGTATGGAGAGATTCCACGTAGCACATGCCCAGAGCATCAACTATTTTAAAAGTGAATTCAGGGTAGTTTGAGTAAATCTACAGATTTTTCTGTGTGTGGTTTATGCTGTAAACATATAGTAACTTAAGATGAGATGCCAGACCAAAACTGATAATGTTACAGACTCGTCTTGGAAAAATGAGACCTACTTCCATGTTCCATTCATAGAATGGATAATTGTTACACTTGCATCAAAAGTTTATTTATATATATATATATATATATATATAATATATATATATATATATTTTTTTTTTTTTTTTTTTTTTTTTTTTTTTCTTTTTTTTTTGTCATGTTCAGCAGCTTGGGGCGATTCCATCTGATTGTATTTCAGAACACTGGAGGAGAGTCTCTATTAATCTGGTGAATATGTGTATTGATGTGAGATTGCCTAGGAACCGACTCGTTGTCAAGGCAACGGTCAAATAATGACTTGACCATCTGATAGCTGGAGTAAGTGTGGGCAGCCATACTTGACCATTCAGTGTCCAAAGTGAAATTATTTGTAAATGTTAGGACGATTCTTGACCTTGGAGTTGCTTTTTCTGTATTCTTTTTTTCTCTTTCTAACATAATATTAGAGTAGACTTTTTTAAAAATGAAAGCCTCACAAACTTAAACTTTAATGCTAACAAAAGATACAGACAAAATATTGCATTATTATGCAAGATGTAAGAGAATAGATTTAATGGAGTAAAGAAGAGTTCTTTGGTTTGACCCACTTCTCCAAAATCAATATTCTGATATTTGGCTATAGAAATGCGGATTTTTGGAAAGTGGAGTTGGGCTGAGAACTTTTCAGCATCCACTTGCATTGAGTATAAATCTGAATTGTGTAGGTACCAGTTCATAAATCTTTACAAATGCAAGAATGATTTATTTAATAACTTAGGCTATTCTTACCAGCCAATTTCAATATCTGGGCTGTGGGAACATTTAAAAAATCAACAGTTCTATTTATCTATTTGCTGTTTTAAATCAATAAAAAAAAATATAAAATGGCTTTTTGCTTCATAGTCGACTTTGATCGTAGAAGATAACAATTGACATTGCATTTAAGTTTTCAGACTTAATTCTTGTTCTTTTATTGTCCACTTTCCTTAATGGTAGTTTTTCTCATATTACTTAAAACTTGGTAACACCTTGTGTCCCAGTGGATTTATTGCCTTGCTTGGGGTGAAATGATTTAAAAAAAAAAAAAAAAAACTATTTATCCAAGACCTGTCACGAGGGCGGAGGAAGCTTTTTGCTCAACATTGTCTTTTCCTTCTTTCTTTTCCTTTTATTTCTTTTCCTTTTATTTCTTTTCCTTTTATTTCTTTTCCTTTTATTTCTTTTCCTTTTATTTCTTTTCCTTTTATTTCTTTTCCTTTTATTTCTTTTCCTTTTATTTCTTTTCCTTTTATTTCTTTTCCTTTTATTTCTTTTCCTTTTATTTCTTTTCCTTTTTTTCTTTTCCTTTTCTTTTTTTCTTTTTTCTTTTCTTTTTCTTTTTTTTTTTTTCTTTTCTTTTCTTTTCTTTTTTTTTTTCTTTTTTTTTCTTTTTTCTTTTTTCTTTCTTTTCTTTTTTTTTTTCTCTTTCTTTTCTTTTCTTTTTTTCTCTTCTTTTCTTTCTTTTCTTTTTCTTTTTCTTCTTCTTTTCTTTTCTCTCTTCTTTCTTTTTCTTTTTCTTTCTCTTCTTTCTTTTTTCTTCTCTTTTCTCTTCTTTTCTCTCCTTTTCTTCTCTTTTCTCTTCTTTTCTCTCCTTTTCTTCTCTTTTCTCTTCTTTTCTCTCCTTTTCTTCTCTTTTCTCTTCTTTCTCTTTTTCTTCTTTTTTCTTTTTCTTTTTCTTCAAGAGAGTAATGCATTAAAATCTTTTGAGAATAACAATATTTCCAGGCTAAGTCATATTTAAACCATAGCTTATGGGAAGGAAATGTATTCATACCTTTTCCATGAGTATTTGCACTTAAGTAGATGTAACAGACCCAACTAGCGTTTGAACTCTGCTCTCCAATTTCACATTCTGAGCTGCTATCCATTACACCATCTGCACATCCTATTGGGGGGGGGTAAACAAAATATTTTTTCTCATTTCTCAACTGTTTCTTTCAGCTGCTGAATTTCACAAGTAATGTATATTTAACAGCATATATAAAGAATTTTCAACTGTTTTTGTTCCTTTTGTTTGCTTCATTAATAAAAATATAAGAAAAGAATGGAACTACCTCTTGGCATTTGAAATTCAAACTGATCTCACAATCTAGGCCAGAAGGCTGGATCAAGTAGGAATTAAAAAAAAAAAAAAAATGCTGTCTTCCTGTTCTGTCGGATCACAGAATATATATGAAAGAAGTGGAAAGATAGACAAACATGACATTGTCAAAGAACTGAGAAAACTGCAGAACAAAACTGACAGTTTTGCCTGTTATTGGAGCACTAGGAATTGTTCCAATGGCTGGATGAACTGTAAATCGGAGGTACAGCCATCTAGACAATGATTTAAAATACTAAGAAAGATGCCAGTTCTAAGGACTTTTAAAATGAGAATATGATCTATGCAAAACTGAGAACCTGTCTTAAAAGGACAAGGTGTATTTCCCATTTTCTATATGTTTTGCAATTGCAGATCCGGATCTATTGATGCTTATGCAAATTATCCAGTTGACTCTTTCGAATACATGCAGGACATGTTGAGAAATTCTCTTCTTTAGAAGTTGAGGGGTCCTACCCATGGAATGTGTGTATGTTCTGATGAGTGACGAGGGATAACTGATGACCTCATTCTACAGGAGTTTTTTTCCTTTTCACTCCTTCTTTCCTCTTTTTGGCTCCTAATTTTGTATTGCCAGTTATCATAGTTATCCACTTTTCATTATGTCTGTTTTTATTGCCTTATTTTCAAACTGTTGATAAAATATTCCTGTATTGATAAAATCTTTCGTCTTGGGATCTGCATCTATCACTAATAAATATTCTTCAATCCATGGCAATTGACTCTCATTTCAATGTCGGGAAATAATCATTGCCTCCTGTGGTGTACGTGCTTTCTGTTAGGATTCTGAATAATGGATGAGGTTTTCAAATGATACAAACTCGTTAATAACATTCACTCTTATTTTTTTATTTTTTTTTTTTCCTTCTTGCAGAATTTCTGAGGTAGCCATATGCTGTAACTGTTTTCATTTTCCTTACCTCATATTTCAATTATACTTTTTTTTTTATATAAAGACACAAAGTCCACTCAATATAAGGCTAGAGAGTCACTCAAGGTAGAGGGATACTGATATGATGGTTATGAATGTGTTGTGGGATCCTGGAATGGTCACAGCAAGTGAGCTATGAATGAAATCACTATTCTGAAACAAATAAAATCGTCAATGCAATATTTACTCCCTTCAAAAATTACACTTGAATAGTTATTTTGGTTTTAAGTAACTCATAAAGGGTTGATAAATCATAAAAAAAATAATCTGTGAGGAGATTATCCACTGTTTACTGCCATATAAGATGGCATATTATTTGGTAGTTTAGTACTTTTTTTTTGTTTAGTTTCTCAGAAATTTTTTTCTCTTTCTTAATATATTGCTTAGCTTTGGAGAGGCAACTTTTCATATGCCAATGCACCTTTAAATTTCAGTGTTGCACTAAATGAAATTTACATTTTTATAAGTAACTATCAAGAATTAATATTTTTGATTAATTCTACAAGAACATATCAGCATCCTCTTGTAGAACCACATTTCTGTTGTTTCAAGTGTCTACGTCATCTGTGAGATTTTCCAGCATTTATTATCGTATATGGTTAGTTGGTTGTTTTGTTTTATAGCATATCTACTTAAGTGGGTCATTTAATACCAACAAAATTTTTTAGTGATAGTTTGGTTAAAAAAAAAAAAGTGTGTATGTATACATATATATTTGAACCATTTTTCAATTACTCATTTTTGAGTACAATCCAACTTCTTTTAGGAAATTTACAATCTTTGATGGTTTTATTTTCATAAAGATTTTTTAAATTACTCACTTGGTTTTGTTTTGTTTTAGAGCATATCAACCTCAATGGGTTATTTAATATCAACAAGTTTTTTTTTTTTTTTGGTTTTTTTTTTTTTTTGGTTTTTTTCCTGGTAATATTTTTTTTTCAAAAACGTATTGCTTTTATTTTTATTTTAAAAAAATATATTGCTGGTAATAGTTTTTTTTTTTTTCCTTGAAAAATTTATTTCTGTTAATTTTTTACAAAGTATATCTGGTATTAAAACTTATTTTTACACTTTCATAAGACTTTTTACCTCACTTTGGGTGGGGTAACTATTTGCCCATAGCTGGGACCTTAACATATGCTACCACCCAGGGTCAGGGTGGACCTAGGAACACCAACAATTAAGAGGTGGTTCCACTCTCCTCAAAACCTCCTGATCAGAGGTCTTGCTGCTGGATGTAGTTTATTGTCTTAACCAGGATGATTATTATATAATGGAGACTTATGTTGAATTAAGAAAAAAAAATGTACTGTTGCAGTTCAGACCACACACCAGATTCGTTCTTGGAGTGCTACTTCTAGTTGAACGCTTGTGGCATGGAAAATAACTCTTTGGCTAGATGAAATAAAACTATGAGATTTATTCTGTTGTAACCTTCTGGTATTGGCAAGGTAAGGGGCCACCATCTTATATATAACCAACTGTCTTTGTCCTGTTAGCTTTTGTCTAAAAGAAAGTCATTTATCAAGTCTTCATTCAGCTGACTGTCTTTGACTGGATATTCGACATGGTTCTTGTGAGGTCTGCTTCACTGAGCTGACCTTTGTCAAGACAGATAAGTATCAAAACAATTTCTGTAACATCCTACAGATGTTTTCTTTAACAAGATATCAACTGACAACTAATATGACTACAGCACCACAAGTAGGTATTTCATTCTGGGCATGATGATAAACTATATCCTGCAGCAAGGCCACTGATCAGAAAGTTTTGAGGAGCGTTGAACTATCTCTTAATAGCTGCTGTTCCCTGGTCTACCTTTATCCAATGTGGTAGCACCTGTTATGGTCCCAGCTATGGGCAACTAGTTATGCTCAAACTGGGATGAAAACACTATGAAAGTATAAAAAGATTTATAGTAAAAATACCAGCAGTTCATTTTCATAGTAGAATTTTTCAGCAATACATTTTTGTAAAAGAAATTACTAGTGCTCCCAAGAAAATGTTGGTATTAAATGACCCATAAGGTGTTGATATGCCACTAAACACATAAATAGGTATTAACTGATAAGGTTTCTTCTAGCATGGAGAGAAAAATGAAATGAACAAACCTAGTCTAATGAAATCTCTAAGGGTGAAATGTGTCATGTGAAAACTTATTTCACTTTGTCATCCATCTTTCCTCCAAAATTATGCTTGATATATGAAAATTTATTTGTTATTCCATTGAATAAAGGGTTCAGATCAAAAATCCTGTAAAGATAAATGTGCTAATTGCCAGATGATGAAAATGAGGATGCTCATATTAATAGCTGAAACAGCAGAATTTAAAATCAATCTGTTATACTAGAACATACCTATTCTATTGTTAATAGACTCTCCCACCTATAATAAGTAGTAGCAGTCGCCAGGGGACTCAGAGTGAATTGGTGAGTCAGTCGATGTTGGACATTAAAGTATCAACCACCACAACTAGATTGCTGCGGCATTAACTATTATTTCAAGTTCCTAATGTTTTGTACATCAAACCCTTTTAGGACCGACTGAGTGAAATACAAGCCTCCACTGTGAAAACTACTCTACAACACAATCCTTGTAGAGTGAATAAAGGTCAGAGGGTACAATGTCCCAAATATAACAATAATCGCAAGATAAACAATAACCGGTTTGTGTAAAGCAGTTTATGATAACCCTCTTAACCTGTCGTTTTTTTTTTTTTTTTTTTTTTCTTCCAACAGCTGACAAGATAATGACCCACTTTGATAATATTCAGTTACTTTTCCCAACTGTCCTATAATATTTAATATTCGTTTTATGAAATTTGTGTACAAATGTAATACCTATTATTACAGAGGAGAAGTAGCATTTTTCTTTTCTTTGTACAGTGAGCTTGTGGCAAAAGAGAAAGTCACTTACCATGAAAAAAAGGCACATGTGTTCTGTATGATATGCCAAAGACAAAATAACCCAAATAACCCAGAAATAAGTCGGTGGCAGCTGTTGCCATAAATGCATCTTGGATATGCTAACATTGTTTGTCCTCTCAACCTGTTGGTCAATAAAAAAAAAAAAAAAAAATTGTTCACTATTTACATTATTCGGACTATTGTCCTCATCTTTATCACCATATTTATTACATTGTTTCAGCCATTGTACACTCCAGCCTTCTTCAGGTGGTTGGAATGTCAAACTTAACCCTTTATTTCACTCACTGGGGTAGACTGTTCTAGTTCCACATGCCATGTTTAATGGATGTCAGTTATCAGTTATCTCCTGTTAATTCCCACTGCCTTAACCAGGTATTGAACTCCCACTCTATGGGTCCTGTCACTGGATCTAACCAACGCCTTTATCCACTGTTAGATCCAGTGACAGGACCCAAAGAGTGGGAGTTCAATACCCGGTTAAGGAAGTGGAGTGACTAGATGGGTGACAGCTTGGGAATACCATGCACTGTAAGTTTGGCTGTGCAAGTGGTGTGGTATAAAGGGCTTCTTACTGTAATATTATATTGAAACACCAGTTCTCATATGACCACCGAAGTTAAGCAATGTTGAGGCTGGTCAGTACCTAGATGGGTGACTGTTTGGGAATATGAACTGCTGTAAGCTTGGATGTGTGGATGGTGAAATGAATAATGGCTCTGAATTTTTACTTGGACAGCAGAGTTCCAAATCAAATTTGGTTGGTTATATTCACTTATGTGCAAATACTTTTGGGAAAGGTATGAATCCACCCTCTTCTTCCTCCAGATATGGGTTAATTATAATTAGTAAGACTTGTATCACTAAATCTATCATCTCCAGAAAGAAAAAAAATTGTGTACAAAATAATTAGCCATAGATGTTGATATGCCGCTAACCAAGAACAACCAACCAACAAATGCACAAGGTGAATTTTGAATTTGACCATTTAGCTTTTCAACAAATATATACTAAATTCTTTTTGTAAATATGGCTTCAAATTTTCATTATTGATGGAAATTTAACTCATTTTTTATTGATAAAATGGTTTCAAATTGGTAAATGCTTTTATATTGAAACAATTCCCCTGACAATCAGCTCTTGAATTTATTTTCTAAATTCCAGAAATAGAAGAAAAGCAGCATGTTCTACTTCAAATCACAATTTTGAGAATGGAATTTTTTTTTTTTTTTTTTTTTTTTAACAATCAGATTTATCATTTTAATTTGTTACCTTTCCCTTTACTAACTTGCTCATCCAAAAGACATCAAAGGATCAAGTCAGTAATCTTTTAGTACATCCACCTTATGTACTGTCTTGCTATAGTTTATAATATTGTGTGTGTGTTTTTTTTTTTTTTTTTTTTTGTTTTTTTTTTTTTGTTTTTTTTTTTTTTGTTGTTTTAACAAAATAAAAAAAAAAAAAATTGGTTGGTGTGCAAATTGTTTTATCCTTCCTTTTTCCAATCGTGGATGGTGACCGACATAGTTGTGGGGGGGACAGTTTGTCATTTCAAAATGCCAAGTTTTATGGATTAGACTTCAAAAATTTTATTTAATTTCAATAAAGTGATCAAATGATAATGTTGCTTTTTTGCCTCTAGATGACTTTGTGGTGCTACTTTTTTGTATGTTTTTGCCACTTTAATTTCAGGGCTGAACTATTAGGTATGAAACCCCACTTTGTAATGGCAATGAATACTCATTGTCACTTTTGTAATGCTCGTTGTAGTAGAGACTTTGTATTCACAGATACAACTATAGTAACGCCGTTGAACAATACTGGTGTCGGACACCTTTGAATAACACTCGCATTAATAGTACTTGCTCAATAATATTCGCACAAACAGTAATCGGCATAGTGACCTGAAAAGAGTATAGAGAATAGTGATTTTCCAAGTGTAGCTCAGATGTGGCACAAGGCCGAAAGTATGGGGCACCCAGTGAGGATCAAACTCACTACTCAGTCATAATTGATCTAGCGAGACAAGCTTTCTAACCATTACACCACGTCGAGGTGCCCAAATAATTTTCCAAGCGTAGCTCAGATGTGGCACAAGGTCGAAAGTATGGGGCACCCAGTGAGGATCGAACTCACTACTCGGTCGTAATTGTTCTAGCAAAACAAGCTTGTTAACCATTACACCACCTCGAGATGCCCAAAGTGATCCATATAGTAACATAGAGTAGAAAGAGTGATCTGTATAGTAATGGAGGATAGAATAGAAATGGTGATCCATTAGATGCCATGCTAATTCCTGTATATACATCTAGTTTGCCATCACAAGATCTACTTATTCAAAATGGGATCACCCATGTTTGCTCTCTGGTGATCTGTGTTCAAACCCAAGTGTTGGCAGTGACACTTTATTCCTATATAACACTCCGATCAAACAAATTATCCAATCAGTGGATAGTCCAACGACTAATATTTTTCATTTTTTTTTTTTTTATTCTTTTGTTTTAATAACATTTATATGTTGTTACTTTCTCACTAAAGATTAGAATGAAGCGAAAACTGAAATGCATAGTAGAAAGAGAGGGGACCCCCCCCCACAAAAAAAAACGGAATTCCCTAAAACCTGAAATGAATAAATCGATCCCTCTACAGAAGAAGCTTTTTAAAAAGCTAGTGATATTAACAGTATTTTAGCAGCAAAATTGGTCTGTATTAATCATTTTGAATTCTATGACTTCATTGTTAATATTAATGAGATTTTTATATTTGGCAAGCTATCATTTCATTAAAATATTTCTCTTGTATTTCATTTTTGTGAAAATTCATTTTGAATGGCAAAGGAAATTCATTTTCTTTTCAAGGAGTCACTTTTTTTTTTTTTTTTTTTTTTTTTTTTTTTACTTTTTCAAGAAAACCATTTGTCAGATATCTACTGACCCCAAAGTATCTCCCTCACTCAATAACATGTTGAATTTTATTCCAGCCACTGCCTGTTAGCATTATCAGAGCTGAATGTTGGTGGCAGGCAATGGAATCAGCTGGAAGTGACATTCCTAGAGATTCCATGTCTTTTAGAAATGTTCATTCTGTAGAGAAAGGAATTGTCTTCTATCTCTTTGCATTCTACAGCTGTTAGTCACCACAGTTGGTGTGGAGTAAGGAACTTTCATTGGGGTGGTGGGTGGAAGACATTTTCTTCCAGTCTCTGTGTTTTAATCAATAAAAGGGATTTGGTCTCAATTATGTCAACCTTCAAGCATTTGGACTGCCTTAAAGTGCAAATTAATTTTTTTTATATATAGGATGCAACAGAAATACCTCCCACATAATGGTATGATATTAACTAGATGAAGACCCCATGACCACCATTGTCTTACCATTAAGTAGGAGGAATTTCTGCCACACCCTGTTTGTGTCTATATAATTGTGTATCAGTTTACTAAGTTTGGCACAAGGCTGCAAGTGTGAGGCAAAAACTTATTAGTCATTCATAATTGATCATATGAGATAAATTTGCGAACAATTACCCAAAGTTTAACTGCTTTGTATGTATGTATGTATGTGTGTGTGTATATATATATATATATATATATATACACACACATACATAATTACCCAAAGATGAACTGACTTGTATTTTTTCATTTCTCTTCTTTTTTTTCATTTCTCTTCTTTTTTTTCATTTCTCTTCTTTTTTTCATTTTCTCTTTTCTTTTTTTTTTCTTTCTCTTTTTTTTTCATTTCTCTTCTTTTTTTTCATTTCTCTTTTTTTTTCATTTCTCTTTTCTCTCTTCTCTTTTCTCTTTCTCTTTCTCTCTTCTCTCTTTTCTCTTCTCTCTTTCTCTCTTCTCTCTCTTCTCTCTTTTCTCTCTTCTCTCTTTTCTTCTTTTTCCTCTTTTCTTCTTTTTCCTCTTTTTCTTTTCTTCTTAGTATTTCACCCCAACCAAGGCGGGAAGCCACTAGCACGCAAGGGGTTACAAAGAGTTGGAGTGATAGAGGAAAGGATGAAGAGAAGGATAGGGTATAGATCAGGGCATCTGGAGATGTCGATTGACATTACATTTGAATAGTTGGAGACTATAGCTATCAGGGAAACAGGAAAAGGGAGGGAGTTCCACAGGCGAGAGGTGCGAGACATGAAACTATTGGAGTAGAAGAGACGGCTACATTTAAGTTTCAACAGTGAAAGGGTGTGAGCGAGATGCCAGCCTAGTTGAACGCTTAAATTCGTGAAGTCTGGGAACCAGTGAAAGTAGCTTATCGGAGGGAGCAGTTACATTTTATATACACACACACACACACACACACACAATAAGTTGGTTGGTGAGATTTGGGAGAGCAATACTTGGCAGTTGTATGAGGGGATCAGATTCTGTCGTATTTTTTTCAAATATGTTATATGATTGATTTCTATAACCTATTTAAGATTTTAAAAGATAAAATTTTGTTCAGTAAGATTATAAAGTTGTGCGAAATATTTACTACTGTTGATAATGGTGATATTACCCGTTTGCTTATAAGGAAACATTTGCCAAAATGTTTTGGCTTAAATAACCCACAAAGGGTTGATAAACCATAAAAAACAAAAAAAATATAATCAAATTAGTAATGTTTAGATAGGGTGGTGGTGCTCCTGATAAATTCCCTGCATGAATTTTACAATTGATAATCTCTGTCTTTTACAAGAAACTCCACTACCCTTTTGGACAGGAAAAAAAACAAAAAAAACTACCCAAGCTTCTAAGAAAATGAAATTTCAGCATAAAATGACCCATAATATGCCTTTAAACAATCTAAGAATTCTTTCCAACTGGGACCCACCATGTCATATACACAAGTGTGAATCATCTTCATTCATTTTGTATTCCATTAATAAGAAGTTAGTCCCATGTGTACAGCTTCTTCACAATAATTGCTGCCTCATGGAACAAACCTCCCAATCACTACAATCTCTTGACCTCTTCTTGTCTATGGCGAAACTTTATCTTTCCTACATAACCACACAAACTGCACTTCTGGACTTTTCTTATACTCATGCAACACTACACAGTAATCCTTTACCTTGAGTTACTCTTGGGCCTTCTATTGGGGGGAAACATTAGTATATAAAAGTTAACACTATATCTTTTTTTCTTTTTTCTTAATTGAAAGGAAGTTCTGTTTGTAATAGGAATGATAATTAATGCTGCATGACCCATAAAGATGTTGGATTAAATTATTTTTTTTTTTTTTAATAATAAAGTTACTATCATCTGATTCAAGAAATATTGATCTGTTTATTTTTAACTTTAGCAATCAGTAATTTAATTTATTAATTTATTTCATTAATCATGGCAATTAATCTGATTCAATGAAAAGTCAATGGCTTCCCGGAAAAATTTTTATTTTTACAGACGGTTGGGGCAAAATGCAAAGTTTGAACTGTTTGTCTGGTTAAGACAAAAATCTGGTTTTAAATTTTATTTGTTTGTCTCTTTCCTCTTTTTTTCTCTCTTTCCTCTTTTTTCTCTCTTTCCTCTTTTTTTCTCTCTTTCCAAGATTTTGACATTTTTTAAAAAATTTCTTTCAATTTAGTTAAGATTCTATTGCCTCAGGTACCAGGTTGCTAATATTAAAGAATCACCTTTAAATTAAGGCAGAGTAATTGATTTTTTGCAAAAAAATGATTTCTCTAAAAATTGGTTAACAATGCTGTCATTTTCCAGAGCTTATTTTGTTATCACAACATTTCGGCTGTTATGCCCTCTAGCCTTCATCAGGTGGGTAGTAACTTGGAGTGTTGAGGAATAGTGTTCAATGAAAGGAGTCAGAACTGATGAATATAAAAGACAAATTTTCAAAAGGACAAAATGTTGAACAAAGTAAAAACGAACATACTGTCATGATTTTAAAAACTCCATTCAAATAATCAAGATATTTCGGAACGGATTTTGCGCCTTGCATGACGTCCAAATAGTCTCAATCTGATGAGGCTTTTGTATGAATATGAGTCAAGTTTTTGGTAATAGCCGAGTGCTAAATTTTCAAAAGTACAAAATGTTGAACAATGTAAAAACGAATATATCGTCATGATTTTAAAAACTCTGTTTAAATAATCAATTAAGATATTCTAAACTCTTTATTGCTTAGCTTTGACATCGTTTTATAAATAACTTTAAAAAGGGATTGATCCTTCATAATCACTGGTGAGCACTCTGATTGGTGGTGGGCGGGTAGTTATTTATTATGCTCTATTATTTTTTTTTTTTTTTTTTTTTTTTTACCAAATTGAACTGAATCTTTTCACACACGCACACACACATATATATATATATATATATATATATATTCATTCTTCAATTATTCCCTCAAGCTTTAAACATCATAATTCCATTTGTTCCTTTCAGTGATGTTTATAATATCTTCAGTAAATTAATGTAGTCTTTTATATTAGTTTAAAAAAAAAATAATTTGCCAGCAGCATATCGAGTAGAAAGTAGGCACATTTTTGGCCCTTTTTCATTTATTCAAATTGACTCTTTTTTTTTTCATTTCACACTTTGTCTATTCAACGCTGTTGTTGTTTGACATTTTGTCAATTCATCATTTTGTCTTTCGACACCTTGACTGTGCACCCATCAGGTGTGTTGATCTGAGTAACCTACATGGAGTTTTGAACTGCACCCTTTTATTTAATCTACAAAGTAAGATCATTGCTCGCCTTGTTTCCACAGTCCAAGTACATACTGCCCAGCCCAGGGATTGAACTTACAATTACTATGGCACCAAATTTGCTCCCATGGGAAAAATTTCTCAGCATATATTTGGAATTGGTGGAAACAGGGAGATCAGTAACTGAGTAATACTTAATATTCTTGAGGTAAGATATCCCAATATAAGGGCAGTGAAACAAGAATAATCAACTCCCGTGGAATTTAAAAAAAAAAAAAAAAAAAAAAAAAAAAAAAGTTGGGGGGTGTGAGTTCGAAATTCCCAGAGGGTTGCCAGGATTGACATAATGAAGTCTGCATGGCACAATGGCTGAAAGGTTGGTATTGTGTCGTGTCGTCGTCGTCGTCGTCGTCGTCCTCCTCCTCTCCCCCCGCGTCCTCCTCCTCTCTCTCCCCCTCGCGTCCTCCTCCTCTCTCCCCCCTCCCGTCCTCCTCCTCTCTCCCCCCCCCGTCCTCCTCCTCCTCTCCCCCTCGCGTCCTCCTCCTCTCTCCCCCCCGCGTCCTCCTCCTCTCTCCCCCCTCGCGTCCTCCTCCTCTCTCTCTCCCCCTCGCGTCCTCCTCTCTCTCCCCCCTCGCGTCCTCCTTTCTCCCCCCTCGACGTCCTCCTCGTCTAGTCCTCACCTCCCAGTCCACACTGCTGGTTGCATTTGAAATTTGTTTGTACCTACTACAGTCTTCTAAATCTCAGATCGCCAATATACTTACATACTAATCAAAATCACAAAGCTGCTTACAGAGCTGTGTTTAGTTCTGACTTTTTTTTTTCTTCTAAGAAATGTTCTACCAATTAAATAGTCCTCAACATTTTTGAAAAACTTCAAAACAAGATGCATTATACTTTAATTAAAACCTGTAAACTATTGAACATAAGTTTAATGCACTGTGGCAGAAATACCTCCCACAAAATAAGATATTAGCTGGATGAAGACACCATTGCCACTGATGTCTAACAATTATGTGGGAGATATGTGCTGCATCCTCTCTGTGTGTGTGTGTATACACACACACACACACACACACACACACACACAGTGGTAGTGCAACTTAGTTTCATAGTTTTTCCAAGTCCTCAGTCATGAACTGGTGTATGAAAAACTTATTTCAGTTGCTTTTTTTCTTTTCTCTTTTTTTTTTTTTTTTTTTTTTTTTTTTTTTTTTTTAATAGAAAAAAAAAACTGAGTTTTTCATTCACCAGTTTGTGCCTGAAGACTTGGGTAATATGTATATTTATTCATATATACTTCATAGATCTGTTTATCTACATTGAGCACTGTTTTCTTTACATCTTGTATTAAATTAAGTAAATATTTATTTGCTTATTTGTGTATGCACGCTAACGCACACATATACAGTTGCTAATATCTAATTATTTGATTTATATCCACACTTATATATATAATAAATGAGAGAGAGATAGACATTGGATGTAGAGAGAGATCATTAAATCAGATCAAACCTTTTTCTCTGGGCTGCATTTTCAGAATCAAAATTTGCTTGCGTCTCTCCAAATTTTAGGTGATAAAAAATATCTTTAAAAATAAATAAAAAAAAAAAAAAAAACGATGTTAAAGTGGGATAACCATGGATTTAAAGTCAGAACATTATCATTGATAACTCTCTCCTCCAATTTGCGGAGCGTCGTTACTATATTCTTAATACTTGATATAATACAAAAATATCACAATGATAAAATCGGTCAATAATTATTTATAACCATTTATACTGTGACTAATTCTTGCTATTACAAGTAATCCATTATAATAATTTAAAATCATTTATTTTTGGCATACAAATTTTTGTCTTTCAATCATTCTGCCTCACCTGCTATCTTTTTCTGTCGCACTGCTTGGGAACCACTGCATCACTTGGATAGGGAATCATTGGGTGGATAGGCGTTGGGTGGGGGGATAGGCATATGATGGCCAGAGAGGCATCGGGTGGGGGGATAGGCATTCGACGGCCAGAGAGGCATCAGGTGGATACTCACATACATATTCTGTAGTTTACAGGCCTCTGATTCCTATTTCAACTTTAATTCTAACAAAAAAATACATAATTTTGAAGCTCATGTCTTCTTTTAAGAAAAAAAAAAAGCTGCATTTCATTATTCAACATGGTTATTTTGCCACTTTATTTTTTTTTTTTCTTTCATTTGCTTGATCCCCTACTGGCTTTAATCAGACAAGGAATATTCGGTGAACCATTAGTTGTGCCTTCTGCTTACTTCATTTGTAGTTGTATCAGGGGGGCGGGGTTTGTTGCATGAGTTGCAGTCTGGAGATGACATGACCCACATGACAATTTGATACTATAAAGTCTGTCAAGCAAAGCAACAACAGCGGAATATGTATTCTTATTTCTTCTTTCCACATTTTGATACGAGATTTAGTTACGAGATTTAGTGAGTTGTAGTTTTTGAGCTCGGAGATCAGAAGGTTGCTTTGTAAATTGAGCTACTACTCAGAGTTGATTTTGTTGTTTCATTTTTGTTGTTTGTATTCAACAAATGAGGCTTTCCGTTATCAGTCAATTCTACCTCGATTTGTATGGGTTTTTCTCATTCACGTTATCTTTGTGCTTTGGCATTTTTAAGTTGTTGCCTCATGTAAACTGTTTAATTTTAATATCTTATTTTTATTTTATTTATCTTGTTTAATAAGACATACATTTTTTAAAAAAATAACAGGAAGAAGCCTTGGCTTTCTTTATGAAGATGATCCAAGCAAGGCAATAAAGCCACTAAGACGCAAGGGATTACCTAGTGTAAGAGAATGAGGGGAAAAAACTCTATTGAGGGAGAAGAATAAAACAACAATTAAAACAGTAGATAACGATTGACATTGCATTTACATGATAGTTTAAGGGTAGATAGATTCTTTCTTTTTCTTTTTTTTTATTTTATTTTTATTATTTTATTTTTATTTTTTTTAATCATTTCAACCCAAGCAAGGCAATAAAGCCACTAAGACATAAAGGGTTACTGAATATAATGAGAAAAAGAAAACATTTAGGAGAGAGGAGTCTAAAAGAACCAGAATGAAGAAGACAGGAGTCTAAAAGAACCAGAATAAGACAGAAGCTAATGATTGATATTGCACTTGAATTTTTGAAAATCAAAGTTAGCTGGAAAATAAGAAGCCGGAAGAGAGTTCTGCAAGCAAGAAATGCGAGAGAAGAAACTGTTAGCATAGAACTAATTTCTGGGTATTATAAGCTTAATATCTTCAGCAACCATTTTTTTTACCAGTGCTCATATTGCAATTTTTGCTGTTATCATTGCATGTTTTTACCATAGCTCATATTGCAATTTTTGTTATAGCTTTTCTCTGGCACTCCTTATTACTGGTCCCCATATTGTAGTCATATTCATTTTCATGCAAATACCTATGGGGGCAAGTATTCATCTGTCTCTCCCATCTATGGGATAAATAGTAAGGCAGACTGGTCACTCTAGATGCAGTTGGCAATCATTCTAGAACATGTAAAAGAAACTGCAGCAGCTGCACCTCATGGTGTAGCTGTGGCCTAATGCAAGGTAACCTAATGTCAATGTGTGTGTGACAGAGAATCTCAAAGAAATACTCTCAGTTTTGCATTCTTTCCTTCTCCATTGTGGTTGTAAAGTGCATATTTCTCATTGCTTTCTGCACTTTTTTAAATTCATTAGAAAGACGTCTAAAGAGATTGTCATGTTCAAACTAACAGAGCATGAGGGAAAGCAATGATTCTTTGTTTTAAGAAAAACCCATGGTGATGTCAGTGTGCCTGGAAATCTCATTCAAGTCCCTTCTAGCAAAGAGAATCCATATTCATGGATACACCACGTCATGGCTTTGGCTCTCGGAATGTTGAATTGTGAGGTGGTAAAGCTGCTTTCATTTTCAATATGGTCTAAAAAACACACACACCCCTATATATATATATATATATATATATATATATATATATATGTTTCATCCACCATTGCACTCTCTCTTGTTGCTTAGCAAGCAGCAGTCACTTCCTTTGTCTTTCATTGCATCACAACTCCCAACCCCCGTACTGTCGCTGTTGCTGTCAGAGCTGCTAGAAAAGTAGATCTCTCCTAGTCGTCAGGCAGAAGAGTCAAACTGTCTTCTCTTAGAATCTCTGTGAGGACCCATTTACCATTTGTAGCTGCTTTAACTCTCAGCTTCATTCTTTGCTTTGCTATGTTAGTCTGTCTTTCTGTTTCCCATCATACGACGCAGCTTAACTTAAGATATGCATTGCCTTTTATATCTGACTACGGCTAGCAACATCTATCGTTTGTTCTATTTATGTGAACTAGCTACATATTTTTTATTTTTTTTATTTTAATGGAAAAACTCCTTTCTCCTCCTCTTGTGCCTCTTCTTCTTTCTCCTCCTCTTGTGCCTCTTCTTCTTTCTCCTCCTCTTGTGCCTCTTCTTCTTTCTCCTCCTCTTGTGCCTCTTCTTCTTTCTCCTCCTCTTGTGCCTCTTCTTCTTCTTTCTCCTCCCTTCGTGCCTCCTCTTCTTTTCTCCTCCCCTTGTGCCTCCTCTTCTGTCTTTCTCTTCCCCTTGTGCCTCCTCTTCTACTTTCTCTTCCCCTTGGCCTCCTCTTCTACTTTCTCTTCCCCTTGTGCCTCCTCTTCTGCTTTCTCTTCCCCTTGTGCCTCCTCTTCTTTCTCTCTTCCCCTTGTCTTTCCTCCTCTTCTACTTTCTCTTCCCCTTGTGCCTCCTCTTCTTCTTTCTCTTCCCCTTGTGCCTCCTCTTCTTCTTTCTCTTCCCCTTGTGCCTCCTCTTCTTCTTTCTCTTCCCTTGTGCCTCCTCTTCTTCTTTCTCTTCCCTTGTTCTTTCCTCCTCTTCTTCTTTCTCTTCCCTTCTTCCTCCTCTTCTTCTTTCTCTTCCCCTTGTGCCTCCTCTTCTTCCCCTTTGTGCCTCCTCTTCTTCTTTCTCTTCCCCTTGTGCCTCCTCTTCTTCCCCTTTGTGCCTCCTCTTCTTCTTTCTCTTCCCCTTGTGCCTCCTCTTCTTCCCCTTTGTGCCTCCTCTTCTTCCCCCCTTTGTGCCTCCTCTTCTTCTTTCTCTTCCCCTTGTGCCTCTCTTCTTTCCCTTGTGCCTCCTCTTCTTCTTTCCTCTTCCCTCTTGTGCCTCCTCTTCTTCTTTCTCTTCCCCTTGTGCCTCCTCTTCTTCTTTCTCTTCCCCTTGTGCCTCCTCTTCTTCTTTCTCTTCCCCTTGTGCCTCCTCTTCTTCTTTCTCTTCCCCTTGTGCCTCCTCTTCTTCTTTCTCCTCCTCCTCCTACACTCCTTCTTCTTCGTCCTCCTTGGATGTCTTTGATAATTTTATTTCTATAGAGATAAAAAAAAAAAAAAAAAAATGAAATAATTCTTGGCATTTTGGCTCATATGTGCTGAAAAATTACTGGTTGACCCACTTCCCAAAATCAATACAGGGTGTTTATAAAGTCTGTGTGTAATTTTAAATACTGGAAATCGGCTGTAAATGTTGTTTTTTTTCTCTCTCTCTTTCTCTCTCTCTCTCTCTCTCAAACTACAGAATCGTATTACCCTTTGTATATTTAATGATAGTGGACATGTTGAAAATGAACAATATAAACAATAAATTAAAAAAAAATTCTTTTTTACCCTTAATTCTGTCGTTTATCAGTTAAGGAAGAAGAAAAAAACTATTACTATTTAAAATTTCACATGGACTTTATAAATTCCTTGTATATTCATCACTAGCAGCATTGCCCGTGCTTGATTCAAAAATCATACGACTCGTACAGCAATCGCTATCACTTGACTTAAAATATTTTTGTCCTTCCTTGCCTTTAAAGGAGTGCCTTTTGCCATGCTGATGTTGCTACATGCCTTACTTCTTGCCTATCTCACACTGCAAATTTTTTCTAAGCTCTATACTAAACATTAAATCTGTTACAAAAATAGAACTAAACAAAATGAACACAAAACGATCAGCTTTAAAAAAAGGACTCGTAATTGGAAAAACTGAATGAAAAAAAGAATGTTAACATAAATACTTTTTCACACCCAACCCAGTTCTGTGGAATCGGAATCAACGTTGAGTTTAAGCAAGCAAATGAGCCAATTGGAGTAAAGTACCATGCAGATTTAAATTTTTCCCACTTGTGACTAATGCAGCTATCGATTTTTTTTTTTTTTTTTTTTTTTTTTTTTTGCATGCTAGTTGACATTTGTGTCAGTCAGCTGTTGGCTCTCACGCTGGCCAGTAGAATCTTCCTGCCTATTCGTGGCAACCAGCTATTGGCTATCACTCGGGCCATTACAAATTGGCCGCAAACTACATGAAAACTGCCGTATCATTGGGAGTTGGGAAAGGCAAAGTTGGTCTTGGCCTTCCCACTAACTTGGAGCATGTGCATGTAAATTTTGGCGCAAATCCGTCAAAAATTGCGGCCGTGCATTCATCACACACACACACACACACACACACACACACACACGCACACACACACATCCTGCCTTTTATAGATAGAGATCTATGTGCCTGTCCCTTCATAAATTTTATCTTTTTATCTCTCTTAAACCTTGTTCTGCCATCCATTTACTCAAACTCATTCTTCTTCTTCATTGACGTTGGCGATTATGGCTCTTCACAATTTCCTGTCCTTTGTAGCTCTTAATAAATGTTGTCTTTTTGGCATTTCTCCTAAACCTTGTTCCGATATCCATTTACTAAGTAGGTTATGTGGTGTTTTCTTCTGTCCTTGCCCTCAATCTGACTTGTGAGTATCAGATTTTCCAAGCCTTCCTTCCTCACTGTGTACCTTAGAAATTTTAACTGTTTCTTTCTTTGCAATGATTTTCAAATAAGAGATGATTTAATAAATACAAAGCAGCTCTTAATAAATGTTGTCCTTTTGTTATCTCTGCTAAACATTGTTCTGCCATCCATTTACTCAAGCTCATTCTTCTTCAATGTGCCGTGTCCCTTCAGGACGTTGGTGATCATGGCTCTCCCCAATTTCCTTTCCTTTGTAGCTCTTAATAAATGTTGTCCTTTTGTTATCTCTGCTAAACATTGTTCTGCCATCCATTTACTCAAGCTCATTCTTCTTCAATGTGCCGTGTCCCTTCAGGGCGTTGGTGATCATGGCTCTCCCCAATTTCCTTTCCTTTGTAGCTCTTAATAAATGTTGTCCTTTTGTTATCTCTGCTAAACATTGTTCTGCCATCCATTTACTCAAGCTCATTCTTCTTCAATGTGCCGTGTCCCTTCAGGGTACGTTGGTGATCATTTACTCAAGCTCTCCCCAATTTCCCAATTTTCCTTTGTAGCTCTTAATAAATGTTGTCCTTTTGTTATCTCTGCTAAACATTGTTCTGCCATCCATTTACTCAAGCTCATTCTTCTTCAATGTGCGTGTCCCTTCAGGACGTTGGTGATCATGGCTCTCCCCAATTTCCTTTTCCTTTGTAGCTCTTAATAAATGTTGTCCTTTTTGTTATCTCTGCTAAACATTGTTCTGCCATCCATTTACTCAAGCTCATTCTTCTTCAATGTGCCGTGTCCCTTCAGGACGTTGGTGATCATGGCTCTCCCCAATTTCCTTTCCTTTGTAGCTCTTAATAAATGTTGTCCTTTTGTTATCTCTGCTAAACATTGTTCTGCCATCCATTTACTCAAGCTCATTCTTCTTCAATGTGCCGTGTCCTTCAGGGCGTTGGTGATCATGATCTTAATAAATGTTGTCTCTCCCATTGTTCTGCCATTTTACCTTTCTTCTTTGTAGCTCTTAAATAAATGTTGTCCTTTTTTTATCTCTGCTAAACATTGTTCTGCCATCCATTTACTCAAGCTCATTCTTCTTCAATGTGCCGTGTCCCTTCAGGACGTTGGTGATCATGGCTCTCCCCAATTTCCTTTCCTTTGTAGCTCTTAATAAATGTTGTCCTTTTTTGTTATCTCTGCTAAACATTGTTCTGCCATCCATTTACTCAAGCTCATTCTTCTTCAATGTGCCGTGTCCCCTTCAGGACGTTGGTGATCATGGCTCTCCCCAATTTCCTTTCCTTTGTAGCTCTTAATAAATGTTGTCCTTTTGTTATCTCTGCTAAACATTGTTCTGCCATCCATTTACTCAAGCTCATTCTTCTTCAATGTGCCGTGTCCCTTCAGGACGTTGGTGATCATGGCTCTCCCCAATTTCCTTTCCTTTGTAGCTCTTAATAAATGTTGTCCTTTTGTTATCTCTGCTAAACATTGTTCTGCCATCCATTTACTCAAGCTCATTCTTCTTCAATGTGCTGTGTCCCTTCAGGACGTTGGTGATCATGGCTCTCCCAATTTCCTTTCCTTTGTAGCTCTTAATAAATGTTGTCCTTTTGTTATCTCTGCTAAACATTGTTCTGCCATCCATTTACTCAAGCTCATTCTTCTTCAATGTGCCGTGTCCCTTCAGGACGTTGGTGATCATGGCTCTCCCCAATTTCCTTTCCAGTTCTTAAGAAATTGTCTTTTTTCTATTTCACCTGAACCCTGTTCTGCCATCCATTTACTCAAGCCCACTAATTAGGTTATGTGTTATTTTCTTCTATCCCTCTTGCCTTCAATCTGTCCTGTGAGTATCAGATTTTCCAAGCCCTCTTACCTTATTATTCTTTTATGTGCCATATCTCTTCAGGACTTAGGTGGTCATGGCTCTTTACAATTTCCTCTCTAGTGCATCCCTGTTCTGCCATCCGTTTATTCAAAATAAGACACTAGTACAAATAGATTTTCTTCTACTTTATATGCCATGTCCGTTCAAGACACAGGCAATCATGGCCCTCTCTCATCTTCCTGTTTCTTTTTGCTCTTAATAAATTGTTTTTTTGTTATCTCACTTTTATCTCACTTAAACCTTGTTCTGCCATTCATTTCTTCAAGCCCACAATTATGTTTTCCTCTGTCACTCTTGCTTTCTATCTATCCCATGAGTATCAGATTTTCCAAGCCCTCCATCTTCATTTTGTGACCCAGTAATTTCTGCTGTTTCCTCCTGTATTAGGTTTCCTTTTTGTTTATATTTTCTTTTAAACTTTGTTGTTGCTCACATGCTCGATCCATGGTATTCTCAGCATTCCTGTTGTTTCAAGTCTCTTCTATGAAGCGTTTGTCCAGTATTCACTGCCATATAGGAGAACTGATATTATGTAACAGTTCAGTGCTATTTTCTTTGTTTCTAATGAAATTTTTCTGTTTTTTAATACTCGGTTTAGCTTTTAGAAGGCATCTTTCACTATCTTAATGTGCCTTTGGATTTCAATGTCACACTTTCTCTCCTTAAACTCTTCAGATATTTAAATTGTTATACTTGTTTGATTTTGGTATAGGGATGTAAGACGAGGTTGTGTCCTCTCACCAGACTTATTCAACAACAAGGCAATTCTAAGAGAATTAGAAGTCCTTCCAGGATTTATTATTGGTGGCCTTGATCTTAACAACATAAGATATGAAACATTAGTCTTTTCTTCTCTCTTTCCTTTACTACCTTCTTTAGGAGTTCTTGTAATTTCATTTCTGTGTCTGCTATCAACACTGTCATCTATATGTCTTATGTTGTTAAGATTGTTGGCGCCAATAATGAATCCTGGTAGGATTTCTAGTTTTCTTGGGATCACCTCATTATATAGGTTGAGTAAGTCTGGTGATAAGACACATCCTTGTCTTACACAGATTTCTATTTGTGTATATTTACTGAATTCATTTTCTATCCGTATGCAGGCAGTTTTCTGTCAGATGTTCTGGATTATTCTAATCTCCTTCCCAAATATGTATTTGCATTGCTTTTTCTGATATCATAGAAATCATTACTGCACTTAATATTTTGTGGAATGGATTTTGAATTAGAAGAGAAGATATAAGAAACAAAATGGCCATGCAAATATTTTCAGCAAACCAACATAAACCAAAGCATGTATCATGTTTTAAAACAGAAAATGTCTACAATGAAAATTTATTATTTGTTTGATTTTGGCATCTCCAATTTGTAATTTGCATGTTGGACTGACCCTTTTTCTAACAACCATGCATTCTGTTTAATGATCTTTCGTCCTTTCTCCTTGCCTTTCTTCACTCCCATGTGTAGGAGTTCTTGTAATTTCCTTTCTGCTCTCAACGCTGTATCGTCTGCATATCCTATGGCCTTAAGTCTGTGGCCGCCAATAATGAATCATCATAAGACTTTTAATTCTCTCAGAATTCCCTCACTTTATAAGTTGAATAAGTCCGGTGAGAAGACTCATTCTTGTCTTATACCCCTTTCTATTTTTGTATATCTCCTGAAATCATTTTATATCCAGATTGTGGTTTCCAATAATGAATCCTGGTAGGACTTTTAATTCTCTCAGAATTCCCTCACTTTATAAGTTGAATAAGTCCGGTGAGAAGACTCATCCTTGTCTTACACCCCTTTCTATTTTTTGTATATCTACTGAAATCGTTTTATATCCAGATTGTGACTGCCAATAATGAATCCTAGAAGGAAAGAGCAATGTCGCTTAATCTCCAACATTTTTTCCTTCCATTGTAAAGTGTTTTTGCTTTTTTTTAAATCTATCTACCTTGAAAATCTTACTCCCAAGAGATGAGGCAATTGGTCATGTATGTCACCACTGATGTTTAATAGGGTTTTTTTTTACTACTATTATAAGTGTGGGGTTTCTTGTTGTAGTAATGAAAGAAAAATCAAGTTAATGGAACTAATTATCTGACTCCAAATTATAGCAGAGGAATCTATTGGGTTAATGTTGAAAACAAATTGTGAAGAAAAAACAGAAAACAGAAAATACTGCAGGTCATTGAGTTGAGACATTATTTCTAAAAAAAAAAAGTGCATGCCATGATGAAAAAATGCCCCAAACATTAAAAAAAACAAAGTTTTACCGTCAAAATGTTTGTTTTGATTAAGAGGAAAGACAAAAGTCTGAAATTTTATTAAAATTTTTTTTAATCCTTTCTAGCAGGTTTGAAATTTTGGTTAAAAATCTTGTTTTCCTTTTGTCAACAGACAGGCCAAAAATTAGTATAGGGATTTTTAGTGTCTTTAGCATTAAAAAAAAAAATTGGTTTGGAAATTCTTGCAGAAATCAAATAATTGTCAGATTTAATGATATTTTGAGGACTTAATTCTCAAATGAATAAAAATTTTTTTTTTTTTTTTTTTTTTTTTGTACAACTTAATTTTATGAAATTTATGGAAATAAAAATTTCAGCCTCTTTATGGAAATTAAAATTTCAGCCTCTTTATGGAAATTAAAATTTCAGCCTCTTTATGGAAATTAAAATTTCAGCCTCTTTATGGAAATTAAAATTTCAGCCTCTTTATGGAAATTAAAATTTCAGCCTCTTTGTTAAAAGCATGACACCATAGAGAATATGTAATTGATTTGTTTTTGTCAAAGAGAAACATCATTTATAGAAAATCTTCTGAATGGTTAAAAAAATGAAATGCAATAAAACTGCCATTATTTTAATAAAAAAAAAATTTAATTGCTTACGACACTATTGTCTTAAGAAAAAAATTTTTTGGGATGAATAATGAATTTTTTACAAGACTGGTTATATTTTTTACAAATTTTAATTGGAAAATTTCTTAAGTTTTAAATCTTTTAAAATTCTGTATTAATTTCAGCCGTCCAGATGATATTATTATTAAGTGAAAACTATATTAATCATAAAAGGAAAAGCTTAATACAAATCATCAAACACCAATATTTTAAAAAGAATTTTTTTTTTTTTTTTTTTTTTTTTTTTTTTTTGTGTGTGTCTAAATGTGCCTATTTTTGTAAGTACGGTCGACCATAACGTTATCAGAAAATAATAGTAATAACTAGTAAATTTAAAGTAAACATTTTTAAAATTCATTAAAACCTTACAGAGAATATTTTCTTGAATTTTTAAGATTACAGAGTACTTAAAAATGATATCAAGGTGTTTGCATCATTTTGTTCAATTATGTTTTACAGATAGTCTCCATAGAACAAAATTAGATATGTCATCAAGCTGTCAACATGTTAAAACAACTATGGCTGTGTTAAAAAATGTATTTCTGTGATGATATTTTAAACTTAAAACAAAAAAATATTTGTTTCAAATCTGATTAATTATACTTTAAATCATCTAATATTCCTCAAAGTTTCAGAAAAGTATATTTTATTTTTGGAAATTTTTTAATAAAGAGAATTACATTGTGGTGAAAGATGACTAAAAAAAAAAAAAAAAAAAAAAAAGGAGGGCGCTAATCAGCCATTTTAGCAAAAAAATAAATTCTTTCCAGTTAATTTAAATTAGTTTTTGTAATATAGCAATGTATTTTGGTTATTGGAAATATTAAATTTAATCTATTAGCTTGAAATTAAAACTAAAATAAAAGCTTCAAGAATGATTTTTAATTTTTTGAAATTCATTTTAAAACTTACTTAGCTTTTTGTGGAGGTCCCTATTTTCATGTAATTGTATTAATAAATTTATACACTTGTTTTGTTTGCCGTGTGTTAAATTGTGATATGTGACACAGAACAAATGTTTTTAGTATTTTGATTATTTGTTTGTATGGTGTATTATTTTTTTTTTTTTTTAAGACAATTCTTTTGAGTGTTAAGCTTTGTAAACAGTAATGAAGTTTGGATACTAATTTTGCTTGGTTTTGTGGTCAAATTCTTATGTCTGTTGTCTTTGGGAATCAAATGTCTTACTGGTTTGTCCAGTGGCTAAGAGAATGAACCCGCCTTTTCTCCCCTAGCTATGGGTTAATTAGTAAGAAAAAAAATATTCTTGCAATCTAAAAATATTTCCTGGCTTTAAGTAAACCTACAAAGTGTTGATAAGCTGTAGAAAACGAATCCATCAATGATGATTCAAGAATTTTTATTGTCAATATTTTATTTTTTATTTTTCAGACTTTGCTGTTCTGGACTGCAATCTTTGTCGGCTGGACAGTTATTCTTCAGTTGTTGATGTTCCTCTATATCTGCTGTGTTTGCTGCAAAAAGAAGAAGAAGAAGCACAGAGAAGCCAAATGCATTCGGTGTTTCATGGCAATTTTTATTTTTCTTTGTGCGTAAGTAGAGAAGTTCTTCCTTTCTTGCAAATAAGTCCAAAGAATGAGCCAGTGACGAGGCTTCTATTTTTTTTTCCTCAATAGGAGTAGGTCAAGGGTCGTCAAACTTTTTCGACCAGAGACCCTTTTTGTTTATCAAATGACCTTCATGATCATAAACTCTTTTGCAATTTGGGGTTAAGAAAATGAGACTTGTTATCTAAAAATCAACTTGGAACAATGAAAAAAAAAAAAGCAAGCAATGCTCAGTGTAGCATCAAATAAGTCTCATCAAAATATTTTCAAAGCGACTTGGATAGATGTGAGGCTTTTGATTCTGTTGGTTGTCAACCTCAGTGTCTTTTTTTTTTTTTTTTTTCGGCACTGAAGAAAAATACAATATACATGTATACTAAAAGCTGAATGTCATTTACGCACCCCTTGACTATCATCGAATACCTGGAACTGACTGATCACTAGGGGGTCACTTGAACCTCGTTGGATGACCCCTGAGAAGGAGTAGATAGGTTTTTTGAATAGGAGTAGAGGTTTATCCCTTGTTTCCTGTTTCAGATTGGATTTCTGGTTCCATCTAAAGTCTACTTCAACTCTATACTTCTAACGTCTTCGCCTAAACTCTGAAATGTTATTTATTTATTTTCTTCCTTCAGTAGGAGTAGATAGGTTTTTTGAATAGGAATAGAGGTTTATCCCTTGTCTCCTGTTTAGGATTGGGTTTCCGGTTCCTTCTAAAGGCTACTTCAAATCTATTTTATTTTTCTTTGTGTGTAAGTAGAGAAGTTCTTTCTTTTCTGCAAATAAGTCCAAAGAATGAGCCACTTTTTTTCTATTTTTTCCTCAATAGAATTAAATGAAGGGTCGTCAAACATTTTCGACCAGAGACCCCTTTTATTTCTCTTCGTTCCCTGGCAACCCTACCCCACAGTTAAAATATGTTTGAACCTTAATAATCGCACTGTACTAATTAAATCAACCAATATGACATCATACTTGATGCAATCATATCAAATGACCTTCATGATCATAAACTCTTTTGCAATTAGGGGTTAAGAAAACAAGGATGGTTATCTGAAAATCAACTTGGAACAATGAAAAAAAAAAAAAAAGAGAGCAAGCAATGAATCAAAATAAGTTTAAAACGACTTGGATAGATGTAAGGCTTTTGTTTCTGTCGATCATTGACAGTGCTTTTTTTTTTTTTTTTATTATCGGCACCAAAGAATACAACATACATGTACATTAAGTAAAATTTATGTCAGTGTCATTTGCACACCAACTTCTATTTAAACCCTTGACAATCATCCATCCCCTAGAAACCCCCCTCAAGCTACCCCTTTGAGAGACAAGTCAAATTTGTATAGGTGCAAAAAAAAAAAGTCTTGCAAAAGTTGTGAGAAAAGTTGGTTTCCTTTGTCGTGTTAGGCAATTTTTATTTGAATTTCTGGGATGTTGTCAATTTTACTGTTTTCTCCATAAATCTCTCAGCTATTCTAGGTATCTTATTATCCGAGTAATTTTTATGGAATTTTGAACTGAACACTTTATATAGGGGATGGGGTAGATTCTTCATCTTCCTCTGTCCTTGTCTAGATTTATCTCAATTTCCGTAAATTGTGACATACAAGTCAACTTCAAGGTTTTTAGCTCAACATTCTGAGTTGGGCTGATGTCTACCAAATAGATCCCCCTTTCCCTCCACAAATATACAGTAGGCTACCAGTGGCTTAAAATTTTGTCCTACTGACAAATTATGTTAGGTTACAGTTTATATGATAAACTGTGTCAAAACTACCTAAGGTCACACCATTTACCTGTATGTTGAGACAATAATTGTAATATCTTTTTATATGTGTTGTATACAGAACAACTTTCGACACGTCCCACTAGGTACCATATATTGTATCGGTATAACTTCGTGGACATTTAAAATTGATCAGGTTGACTGATAAACACATTAAACCATTAACTGCCAAATTTTTTTTTTTTTAATACGCTTTTTTTGCCTAGACAGGTGTCTTAGGAGTTTATTTATTTGTAGCTACCATGGTCATTTTTATAGAAACTGGAACATCAAATATATCTGTGTATAAAACATCAAAAAATAATATTGATTAGAAATAATAAATACTTTTCAAAATAGTCTTTATTTTTCTGTTCATGAAATTTAAAATTATGACAAAGTGTTTTCTTACAGCTAATAATAAAATCTTTAAAGGCTAAGTGTTGTAAAATATACCTCTGCAAATGCAATGTATGTAAGTGTTAGAGTGGAACACACCTATTCTATTGTTAATAGACTCTCCCACCTATAATAAGTAGGAGTAGTAGCAGTTGCTAAGTCGCTGAGTGAGTTGGTCAGTCAGTCGATATCGGACGACCATTAGTCAGGTACTAAGAGTATCAGCGACCAGCACTAGATTTCTCTGCGTCATTACCTATTATATCAAGTTCCTAACGTTTTGTACGTCGAACCTATTTTAGGACCGACTTAGTGAAATACAAGCCTCCACTGTGAAACTACTCTACAACACTAAGCAATTCAATGTAAATACAAGGAATAACATGTAGTGAGTTCAATTTTAAAAGATCCCCAAATGAGGCTCATAGCAGGTAATGGGTTAGTCAACATCAATTCCTGTAAAATATTAATACCATAGATTACATATCATACTAAGCAGATAAATGTTTTCTATTAAATTATCAAAATGGTTTAATTCCTTCTGATAGCATAAATTCCATTCTCAGATTGAAAAGAAAATAAGCAAAATAGGCTACTAAAAATTACCTGCCTTTATGGAACTGGTTCCTAGAAATTTGGTATACTAATTAATGCAGAGCAATTACCTGTATATTGAGACACTAACTGTAATATCTTTTCTATATGCATTGTATAGCAAACAACCTACACTGGTAGGTACCGTATATTGTATTGCTATAACTTAGCAAACATTTAAAATACATGAAATCTAATGATAAACACATTAAAGTCAACCTCAACTAGTATGAAATAATAATATCATAGATTATACATCATACCACATAGTTTTTTTTTTCATAGTACAGCTATGTATCGTATGTTATTGTAAAACACAATATAACTAGTGCATCAGCAGTTGGATACAATGGATGATGTAGCATTAATTGAATACTGAATTTGTTACTATTTTATTATTTTAATTTGTGCTAATATGCCAAATATGTTTACCAAAACAAAGTTTTAGTGGAATATATCTGCGGCAATTTGCTGAAGGTATAGTAAGTGATGTACAGTAATTGTCAGGAGTGATGTGACACATGTTTACAACTTGGTGATAAAGGTTTGCATTTTATACCTGCCATATATGTCAACACCTAGTTTTGGAAATGTAATTTTAAGCTTGAAAAACCTGACTTGTATCCCACAATTTACGGCCGTGTTTTTTTTTTTTTTTTTTTTTTGGTTGGTTGGTGTTTTTGTTGGTCTTGTTTGTTGGTGTTTTTGTTGGTCTTGTTTGTTTTTTTTGTTTTTGTTGGTCTTGTTTGTTTTTTTTGTTTTTGTTGGTCTTGTTTGTTTTTTTTGTTTTTGTTGGTCTTGTTTGTTTTTTTTGTTTTTTGTGGTCTTGTTTGTTTTTTTTTTTTTTTTGTTGGTCTTGTTTGTTTTTTTTGTTTTTGTTGGTCTTGTTTGTTTTTTTTTTTTTTGGTCTTGTTTGTTTTTTTTTGTTTTTGTTGGTCTTGTTTGTTTTTTTTTGTTTTTGTTGGTCTTGTTTGTTTTTTTTTGTTTTTGTTGGTCTTGTTTGTTTTTTTTTGTTTTTGTTGGTCTTGTTTGTTTTTTTTTGTTTTTGTTTTTGTTTTTTTTTTTTTTTTTTGGTCTTGTTTGTTTTTTTTTTTTTTGTTTTTTTTTGTTTTTGTTGGTCTTGTTTGTTTTTTTTGTTTTTTTTTTTTTTTTTTGTTGGTCTTGTTTGTTTTTTTTTGTTTTTTTGTGGTCTTTTTGTTTTTTTGTTTTGTTGGTCTTGTTTGTTTTTTTTGTTTTTGTTGGTCTTGTTTGTTTTTTTTTGTTTTTGTTGGTCTTGTTTGTTTTTTTTTTGTTTTTTGTTGTCTTGTTTGTTTTTTTTTGTTTTGTTTTTGTTTTTTGTTTGTTTTTTTTTTTTTGTTTCTTGTTTGTTTTTTTTTGTTTTTGTTGGTCTTGTTTGTTTTTTTTGTTTTTGTTTTTCCTAAGACTTCTGTGTCATTGGATATTGCCTGGTCTTTCTTTTGTAGATAAACACAGAAAAAATGCATCTCTTGTAAGAATCCTGTTAAAATCAGAAAGTACTTACTTGGTGGGAGAGGGTGAAAAGCACATTGGTCTGTATAAGAAACAAACTGTTAAAACTAATGTTTATCATTAAACCTAATAATTTTTCCTGGCATTCTGAAACAAAGAATTTTATCACTGTCTTACAACCAATGAGTCATACAGACAGACAGACAGTTAAACAAATACATACCATAATTCCCCATGTATAATACACATTTTTATCTAAAAATAATAAGCAAGATTAGGGGTGCGTATTATACACAGTTACAAAACAATCTTTAAAAACTTGCTGGTTAGTAGGTCCATTTCAGTTGTGAAATTACTACTCGCTACAAGCATACAACAATTTGACACTAACATTCGGCGATTGTCAAATACAATCATATTCACCTAACAATACTTACAAATGTAAAATAAAATAAGAATTATCATAAAACTAAATTAGAATAATATTATTCTATGTTTAAAACCGTTTTTTTGAAAAACTACAAACAGATCCTGTAGAATGCACATTTTATTGAACAAAAACAGGTTAATGAGTCTGTGCAGCAGGCAAAATATATGTATTTCCATTTCCTTTAAGAATCGTGATGATAGGAAATTTTGATAAATATCATCAGTTACAGCTTGAATATGAGTAGGAAATGCTGGCCGTAATGAAATTGGAGAGGTACAATTTATAGGGTTTGATTACCGAACAAGGGAGACGTATTATGCATGAGTAGAAGCAGTTTCCCATATTTTCAGCACAATTTTAGGGGTGTGTATTATGGATGAAGGTGTATTATACATGGGGTAATTACAGTGATTTTGGACTAGAACTACTTCCTTTATAATGGATAGTAGATCAGATGTTAGTTTGCTGTCCTGTTCTTGGTTCTACTGCTGTTACTTGTACTCAGTGTTGATATTTCATTTAATCTAACATCTCTAAATCAGTTTTTTTTTTTTTTTTTTTTTTTTTTTTTTTTTTGTGCTTGCAAGTGGACATTTGGTATTTTTGGAAAATTTCCCAAGTGATATGTGCTATATCTAGTCTGAAAGTAGACAGTCTCAGAATGTCGGAACTGATCTAACTTTGTCCTCGCTCCAAGTGTTTGTCAAGTTATGATTGTTTGAAATTAATCAAAACTTGCACATGTTTAAGCGTTTATTTTTAGACGATCAAATTTGAATGGTTACTTTTTTTTCTTTTGCCACTTTTTGCTTCTTTTAGCTTGGAAAGTTATTGGAATCTTGTTAAAGGAATGCTGTAAGTGACAGACAGGTTTAACGTGACACTTTCTAAAAAGGAAAATTACCTATAGCATATAGATTTTGAGGCTCTGCCACAACTTTGAATAATGTTAAGAAAAAGTGCCCAAAACATTTTTTTTTTTAGTGTGTGTTCCCAAATATTAAAACAATTTTATATCTGCTGAATCTAAGAAAATTATTCCTGGGAAGATATTTAAAGTTTTCTCTTCATACATCAAATTGATCATTACCCACTTTTAACATGATATACTGGGCATCAAATAGCAGTTTTCAGCATAAGTTTGCTTGTATTTATCAGAAAATCATGATCTAGACCACTATTCCCATATTCTTAAAGGTACTGAAACTATTTTTGGCACTGAAAACCTTACCAAAATGAAATCTTAACAGGTTAAATGCAAAATTTAATCTCTAGTAGTATTTTGGTACCTTACTGCAAACCAGAATATCTAGACCTAAGCCCTTAATTTTTATCAGGAAGGTTAGATTTATTTTAATCTTTAAGTACAAACAACATTAATATAATTCCATAATTGAGATGAAAATAATTCAAGGGACTCTATTGGGTGAGGCTAGTGTGAGATTGGCACAACACAAGCTTTCTATCTCAATTTGAATATGCTGTCTCAATATCTACCATGTCTCTTTGGAATATACATGACTCCACAGCTTCCTATTTACTTTAATATATGCTGTGCATTGTCATGATTGTTCTTGCAAATGTTAGTGAAGTGGTTTTTCATTGCTACCTTTTGTCATCATTTATCAGTTTTCAACATGATTTTCATTGTATTCATCAGAAAACCATGATCTAGACCTTTATTTCTGTAGAATAATATAAAAGAATGGCTACTTTAGTAATCTGATTAAATTGAAACAAAAACTTTTTGTATCTGTCTATATTTCTGAGATGAGGTATTATGTACACTATTTACATTATTTGGACTATTGTCCTCATCTTTGTCGCCATATTTATTACAATGTTTCAGACGTTGTATGCTCCGGCCTTTTTCAGGTGGTTGGAATGTCGAACTGAACCCTTTATTTCGCTCACTGTGGTAGACTGTTGCACGTGCCTGGTCTAATGGATGTCAGTTATCTACTGTTAATTCCCCTCAGGATAAAGGTGTTAGTTAGATCCAGTGATAGGACCCAAAGAGTGCGAGTTCAATACCTGGTTAAGGTGGTGGAGAACTTTCAGAGGGGAATTAACAGGACATAACTGACATCCATTAGACATGGCACATGGAACTAGAACAGTCTACCCCAGTGAGGGAAATAAAGGGTTCAGTTCGACATTCGGACCACCTGAAGAAGGCAGGAGCATACAATAGCCGAAAGGTTGTGATAAATATGGTGACAAAGATGAGGACAATAGTCGAAATTATGTAAATAGGAAAAATTTTTGTGTCATGCATTTCATAACTTATGGGATTGTGATTTTTTTTGTTTCTTTTTTTTGGTTGTTGTTTCTTTTTTTTTTGTTTCTTTTTGTTGTTGTTGTTTTTTTTTTTGTTTCTTTTTGTTGTTGTTTCTTTTTGTTGTTGTTTCTTGTTGTTGTTGTTTCTTGTTGTTGTTGTTTCTTGTTGTTGTTGTTTCTTGTTGTTGTTGTTTCTTTTTTTTGTTTCTCGTTTCTTTTTTTTGTTTCTCTTTTCTTTTTTTTTTTTCTTTTTCTTTTTTGTTTCTTTTTCTTTTTTTTTTTTTTCTTTTTTCTTTTTTGTTTCTTTTTCTTTTTTGTTTCTTTTTCTTTTTTGTTTCTTTTTCTTTTTTTGTTTCTCTTTTCTTTTTTTTGTTTCTCTTTTCTTTTTTGTTTCTCTTTTCTTTTTTTTGTTTCTCTTTTTTAATAAAAAAAATTGCTATTTTTTTTTTTTTTTAAATTTAAACTTTTTTTTCTTTCTTTCTTTTTTTTTTTTTCAGAGGTTCACTTGCAGTTGGTTTCTATGGAAATGAAGAAACCAATCGAGGAATGACAAAATTCAATAATCATCTAAAAGCCACCACCAACACCATCCAAAATTCTCTTTTGACCGTAAGTCAATATTTCGAATTATTGAAGAAAAAAAATCCTGACGTCTTCATACGGTTAAATTAAAACAAATATCTTTTTAAATGAGTTCTCTTGGTAAAACTAGTAAATTTTATAACTTTTTTTTTTAAATTTGGCCTGTCATAAATATTCAGGTCAGCTTAAGATTATTTTGCAAATGACTTCACTAAATATGTATCATCACTTGGATGTGCATGTAGCAATCATTGACACTGAAAATGGGATTTGTATGCTAAGTGCAAATGGTGAATTTGTGTTAATTTTTCCTCAACCATACTGGTGAATGACACGAATTTGTTCTCTCCCCTAGCTCTTGTCTAAGTGAAGACAATAAGGTGGGGGGAATCAACAATGGGTTTTGACAATAAAATGCCCTGCAATAAGTTTTGACAATAAAATGCCCTGCAATAGGTTTTTATTGTAAAGTTACCAACAATACATTTTATCATCTGTAAACTATATATGTAAATAAAACCTAGGTTTCCCCAGGAAGTATAAAATTATGTACGAAATGTGTGCAGTTGGAGCCATAAAATTGGATGCAAAATATTTAGGCATGAAATAGCTCCTTGATGTAGATCAGCTACTAAACAAAATCATCCAATCAACATGAAAAAACACTTTTATGACATTAATCCATCCTCCAATTTCTTAAAGAAATCAAACTGTATGCCAAAATATGACTTCAACAAACCTACAACATAAAGTACACACAGCACTGCCTCCAGTAATCATGTCCACACAAAAATATATATAGATATATATATATATCTCATCTACCATGTATTCAATTGTAAAAGCAGAATAACACATGATATTTTTATTACTTCAAAGCTACCAAGAAAATTTAATTTTAGCATTAAGACCGGTAAGATGTTAAACAAACTAATCGGTCAATGAGGGAAGACCATTTTCCTATCTTTCCCCAAGAAGTCCTGACAATTCACAGATGAAGATAAATATGATTGCCTATCTGGAAGAAACCTTGTTTTGGAAAAAAAAAAAAAAAATGAAAGAAACACTTAGAATTTTAAACATCTTCAGGATTAATCTTGAATTTCTTTCATCTTACTTGTTCAAATTAATTTTTTTGTGTACTGGATGTGGCAGAAATACCTCCCACATAATGGTAAGACCTTAGTGGCAATGGTATCTTCATCTACCTAATGTCTTACCATTATATGGGAGATATTTCGGCTGTATTATGAACAAGTAGTAAGTTTGATACTCACTAGGTGCCTCACACTTGCAGCCTTGTGCCAAATCTGTTAGTAAATCAATGCACACATGCATACATATTGTGTGCACACACGGTGTGACAGAAATACCTCCTACATGCTATGTAAGACATTGGTGTTAATGGTGTCTTCATCTAGCTAATGTATTACCATTATGGGGTTAGTATTTCTGCTGCACACTATATATATAAAATTTAATTTGCACTTTAAAGCACTCTAAATGCTTAAAGGCTAGTATTATTGAGACCAAATCCCTTCTATTGATTAAAACAGAGACACTTAACTGTTAGCACTCTACATACATTTATTTATTATATATATATATATATATATATATATATATATATATATATATATATATATATATATATTTTAGTTTAAGCTTTACATTATTATTCATAAGGGTTATTTCTCCTTCCATGTATGGTGGCGCCTCAAATGCACACAGCAGTAGCCTTGATCTGGATTTTTAAGTCAAGACTGTTTTTTGTTGTTGCTGTAGCAGGATGTGACAACACAACTGTAAAATCTAAATTTAGTATTTGAAGTCGACTGCGGTGGCTGGACAAAATGTCCTCCACCTCACTGAAATAGTTCAGTTCCCTACTCCATACCAATTGTGGTGACTAACAGCTGCAGAATGCAGAGAAATAGAAGACAATTCCTTTTTCTACAAAATAAATGATTCTAAAAGACATGGACTCTGTACTATTGTTCACCGAGCTTCCTAGTTATATAGGTGCGTGTTACACTTAAAAAAAAAAAAAAAAAAAAAAAAACTTGTAAAATCATCTCTCACTTGTTAATCTCAAATAGAGAAAATTTAACAAAACTCTGGTCAGGAAAAAATCTGTTGATGCCTTTCGTTGCTGGCTTCCTTTCACTTTTGTTTTACTTGCTTTTCTTTTCATTTTTGTTTAGCTTTTTTACTTACCCTCTCTATTTGTATGCTCAAAATTCAAAACACATTCTCTATGCCTGTCCATTTATCAGTTCTGTTGCAAAATACATCATTATGCAGTTGATGACTGTATAAGAAAGATTGTTTACGTCTAACAAAACATGTTGTCCAGTAAATTGTTAGAGGTGAGCAGATTTTTGTAAATAAAATAGATCAACTGTAGTTTATCCTACACAGATGAGCAGGACAATATCTGTGTAAAACTTTGTTAGAAGATAAGACATTTGAACATATTAATTACTCTCTTGTTTTGTTTTTGTTCATTTTCACACTCTCCCTTTTTATATATATATATATATATATATATATATAATAATAATAATGGACTCTCCCATTGGTTTCAACGTATGAGGATCTGACAGCTTATTGATTCAGTTATGAAATTTTGTGCGATAATCTTAAGTGGCATTTATGACCCGCTAGTGATTTACAAAGGAGGCCACATATGGAGCAAGTGTGAGGATTGTGAGATGAGATCACTGTTAGATTGGCTGACCTTTTAGATCTTGCTCTCGCTTCTTGGAGATGATTCAGACAAGCAGATTGAAAATTGCTGAGTCCACTAAAACATGTTGATCTCCATTCTACCCGCTCCAAGGCTAAGTGCTCAAAGGTGTTATGTGGTATATTGACTGCTGACAATAAATATATATATATATATATATATATAAAATATAAAAATCAATAAATAAAATATAATTTAAAAACACATGCACATTTCACACCTTGCCTACGTCACTACACTCAGCAGCCTAATGATGATTTAATGTGGAAAGCTCAGACCATGTTTCTACCAAAATGAACTTTGGACAATTTCTGACCGAATATCCTTTCTGAGAAGGATTATTTGTAACTTCCAAGTCAATGAATAAAATTAATCAACAGAAAACCTCTTAAAGTGTGAGTGTTTCCTTTGGCTAAATCTTTCATTATTAAACTTTTATTAGTACAAGGCTCAAGAGCCACTCGAGCTACTCAATGGGTTTATTGTGAGGGTGTAAAAGGAGGGAAGACGTGCAGATTATGAGAACATATTGGAAAGATAACCGTTGACTCTAGACTTGAAAAGGTTAAGAAATCTTTAAAATCCCTTCCCCTCTCCCACATAAGGTAAATAAAGTAACTAAAATAGAGGACCGATTTGAAGCTTTGTAGTGGTGGAGATTGCCTGAAAACCACACAATGAGTTGACTCGGACCATGTGAGTAGACAAAACTGTTGGGAATCTGTTAATAGTTGTGCTAGGATGTAATCACAGATCCACTCTAGTAATCTTGGTCGGCCATCTGCAGAGACTGTCTTTATTTAAAGCACCCGTCGCCCAGCAGCCTGGCCACTTGCAGGGATGTATCAGCTGAAAAAAGTGCATACAGCTGAAAGTCTTTAAAAAAAAAAAAAAAAATTAAATAAAAATAATGTGAGTTTACTGTCTACTGCAAGTTGAAACCGTGCAATAAACATATTGATATTTTAAATAAAAAAAAATCCAATAATAACTGGTGTCACACTAAGGTTGGGAAACCCACATGGAAGAAGAAAGTGCGATCTTGTCTTGATCTCTAGAGTTTTTACCTATTTATATTATTCGGACTATTGTCCACATCTTTGCCGCCATATTTGTTACAACGTTTCGGCCTTTCAGTATCTGTCTATATTTCTGAGATGAGGTATTATGTACACTATTTACATTATTCAGACTATTTTTTGCCGCCATATTTGTATTGGCCATTCCCATCTTTTCTGCCATATTTGTATTTTACATTATTCAGACTTTCAGCCACTGAATACTCCAGTGTTCTTCAGGTGGTTGGAATGTCGAACTGAACCCTCTATGGAGTTTTAAGTGGTGAAGTTAAGATTTCAGTATCAGTCTATATTTCTGAGAACTATTGTCCGAATCTTTGTTGCCATATCTATTACAACAGAATCTCAAACTGAACCCTTTATTTCGCTAACTAGGATAAACTGTTCTAGTTCCACGTGCCATGTTTAATGGATGTCAGTTATCAGTTATCTCCTGTTAATTTCTCTCTCCAAGACCTCCACTGCCTTAACCAGGTATTGAACTCACACTCTTTTCCAGTGACAGAACTCAAGAGTGTGAGTTCAATAAATATGATGACAAAGATGAGGACAATAGCCTGAATAATGTAAATAGTGTACATAATACCTCATCTCAGAAATAGACAGATATTGAATGTCCGAAAAGTTATAATAAATATGGTGACAAAGATGAGGACAATAGTCTGAATAATGTAAATAGTGTACTTAATACCTCATCTCAGAAATATAGACAAATACTCTAGTGTTTTTGTTTTATAGCCAGCAGTTGGGTTATTAGTGTTTTTTCTAAGTAGCATCCATTTGACTGAAGGTGAACAAAGAAAGTGGATGAGGGCTTTTGGAGGTCAAGTGATAATAAGCTGGAAATTGAATCTTTCCAGTTGCTTGTCGCTATTCGCAGTTTTACTTTAGATCAAGTTAGGCAGTTCTGGTTTGTCATTGGCAATGAATGGACAGACTGTCCTTTATCTAGTTTTGATGTCACTTGTTCATATTACCAGTTACACATCAAATGTATAGATGGTTGGAGAGTTGATTAGGGATTGTATTTCATATATAGTGGACTCTCCTGTCATATTCGTCATATGAGGCTCAAGTAGCTCAGTTTCTAGGAACCGACCGCCCAGACACCAGCACATGATTTGATTATAGTGGTGAAGGCTTTGTGCAGAATCACCCACACTTTTTGAAGGGCCAAATACAGAGATCTGGTACACTACATGCCACAAGGTCTCCAAACGACCCTCTACAGGTTTTGAATTCAGAGTTGTCCTTCTCCTAGACCAGTTACCATCTAAGGCTATAGAACCCAGTCTGTCCTGCTATTTACCCATAGCTGGAGGGAGAAGATTCATACCTTTCCCAAGGGTATTATCATGTAAGTGAATGTAATGGATTCGACTGGAATTCGAACTCGGCTCTCCGATTCCTCAATCCGAGCCGCTATCCATTACTCCTCCGGGAAAATCTATCAGAGGATTCATACCGCTCCCAAGGGTATTAGCATCGTAAGTGAATGTAATGGATTCAATCCAATTCCTCAATCTATCCATTCTATCAATTCATACCGCCCCAAAGGGTATCCATTACTCCTCCGGGAAATCCATTACTCCTCCGGGAAAATCTATCTCATACCTTTCCCAAGGGTATTAGCACGTAAGTGAATGTAACGGATTCACTGAATTCGAATTTGGCTCTCCGATTCTCAATCCGAGCCGCTTCCCATTAGGGAAAATCTATTCATACCTTTCCCAAGGTATTAGTGAATGGATTCGATTGAATTGAACTCGGATTCCTCAATCCAAGCCGCTATCCATTACTCCTCCGGAAAATCTAGAAGAGGATTCATACCTTTCCCAAGGGTATTCCTCAAATCGATGGATTCCACTATCCTCAATCCAAGCCACTATCCATTACTCCGGGAAAATCTATCAGAGGATTCATAATCTAAGGGTATTAGCACGTAAGAATGTAATGGATTCAATTCGAACTCGCCTTTCCTCAATCCAAGCCACTATCCATTACTCCTCCGGAAAATCTATCAGAGGATTCATACCTTTCCCAAGGGTATTAGCACGTGAATGTAACGGATTCGACTGAATTGAATTTGGCTCTCCGATTCCTCAATCCGAGCCGCTATCCATGACTCCTCCAGGAAAATCTAGAAGAGGATTCATGCCTTTCCAAAGAGCATTAGCACGTAAGTGAATGTAATAGATTCGACTGGAATTCGAACTCGGCTCTCAGATTCCTCAAGCTGAGCTGCTATCCACTACTCTACCATGCCACGCACACACAATAAAAAAAAAAAATATATATATATATATATATATATATATATATATATATATATATATATATATATATATATATATATATATGGGCGGGGGGCTATTAAAAGCCAAACATTTTGTATTATAAAAATGATTAAAAAAAAAGTTGTTTTTTTTTTTTTTTTTTTTTGTTTGTTTTTTTTACAGATACAAACCCTATTATTTAACCCATAGCTGGTGAGGAGGGGATGGAGTCATACTTTGTTCCCCCTCAACTGATATTCAAAGACAGCTCTCCAATTTCTCATTCTGAGCTGCAATACCATTATATGACCTGCAGATCCTGGTAGGGGGAAGGGAGCTGCTCTGTTTAACAGATATTGTAATTGTTGTCTGCAGGTATCATCTATTTACCTGTCCATCCAGGCCGAGCAAGCAAAGTGCTGAATAAAAAAACCTATATTGGAAAACGGTTAGTTTCTCAACATGGTGTTTGTTTTAATCCTCATTACATTGTGAACATGCAGTGTGCTTTTTCCAGCTTTTAGTGAAGGAGAACGGTGAAGCAATGTGGGAGATTCACTGTCTGGGTGGCAAAATGCTGGGTGAGGGTCACGCTTTTATTTTACACATGATTTTAAAAATAACTACAGGTAATGGAAAATATTCAGCACATTAGATGGATTCAATATTTGAGTAGACAGTAGTTGGTATAGATATACAACTTGGCCTATACACAAGCTTTCAACCGACCAGCCCATGATTAGACCATGTTGCATTTTGGTTCTCAATTTCATTGATGTTCACTGATAGCTAGGTAAGGGCACACTGCATGCTCACAAGGTAAGATGAAAGACATGCCACGGTGAGAAATAACAAACTCGGTTTCTCATATCATTATTCCCTTATTTATCTGGATGGGTGATACTTGGAACAATGTTTGCTGTGTTGGTCTAACGGCTCAGCTCTTCCCTCCTATCAACTCCTCGCCTAATTACACATCTTGATGTGTAGATGGGAGGTATTGTAATCGTGCAATAGACAAGGGTAAACTAGACTGAGCCTCTGAGCCCTAGCATAACTGTTAATATAGGCCAGAACCTGGAAGTAATTGGTGTCCAGTTTGTTGTCACTTGATCTCCAAAAAGCCCTCGTTCACTCCTTTACTTCCCCATTCCCCTTCAGTTAAAGTGGATGCCACTTAAGAGACTGAACTTCAAAAGGAACCATCTGCTGACTCTCAAGCAGAAACACTTGAGATCAAGATAAAACCACATTTTACTTTTCTACATGAGTGTCCATAGTACCACAGTTGGTTGTCAATTGGGAGGAGGAGAACTTTGCATTACCATGTTGTCAGATTTGTCTTAGATCCTGTCAGCCATAATGTGATAAATTGATTTGACTAGAAAAAGAAATCTTATCTTTTGTCGAAATGCTCTCTGTAAACAAATTTCTATATAATGTGAGAACTCAACAGAACTACTCCCTATCAATTGTCCGAGAGATGCCTTTCTGCTTTTCATCGGCATTGCTGATGCTAGCCTTAAGGAGAGTGATGAGTTGCATCTTCTCTGGCTACTATTTTTCCACTAACATGAAGTGGAAAGATTATATCAAATTGATTGCTCAGGCTGCTGCTAAGTAAGTTGGTTCACTGTGTAATGCTAAACAATTTTTCTCATCAGAAATCTATATTTGTACAAGTTTACCATTTCTCCAGGCTTTGAATATTCCTGCCACATATGGTCTGGCACTACTGCTAAATATTTAGAGATCATTGATAAAAGCCAAAGAAGAATCTGCAATGTTACTGGTCCTGACTTGGCATCTTCAGTCACTTACTCACCATCGTAAAGTAGCTTTACCTTTTTTTAAATTGTTGTTTTATTCCCCTCCTCTCACAGACAATGAATTGTACATATGGGGACTAGTTAGGACCTTCATGGAGACAATGAGGTATTATGGTGGATGTAGTAAGAAAGTTAAGTAAGAATGCATTGTTTTGCTGTTAGGAATATTGAGGTACATTTGGGTCAGTTTGCGGCTAGCTAAGTTTAATGTTAAGACAGAAGAAAACCGACTTCTTCCTCATGTGTCACATTTCTGTACCATGGCAGAATAAATATCACTTTACCCTATGGTGAGTTAGTTCAGTCAGTTGTGTGCCATGCGAGATAGATGCTTAGGCGATCATGTATCTTTTGATACATGACTGACGAGGCAGGTTTTTTTTTTCCCCGCATTAGGTTGCCATTTCTTTCTGCAGTTGACCAGTTGCCATCCAAGGCTAGAGAACCCGGTCTGTCCTGATATCTACCCATAGCTCCACATATATACATACATGCATATATATATATATATATATATATATATATATATATATATATATATATATATTCTTCTATGTGCTGTGACCCTTCAGGACTTTGGGGAACATGCCTCTCCAAATTTTCTTGTCCTTTGTAGCGGTAGACCAGTTGCCATCCAATGTTATAGAACTTAGTCTGTCCTGCTATTTACCCATAGCTGGGGGAAGAAGAGGAGGATTCATATCTTTCCCAAGGATATTAGCACGTAAGAGAATGTAATGGATTTGACTGGAATTTGAACTCGGCTCTCCGATTCCTCAATCCAAGCTATTATCCCATACCTCCACCACCACACACACACATATATATATATATATATATATATATATATATATATATATATATATATATATACACACACACACACACACATATATATATATATATATATATATATCTATACATATATATATATATATATATATATATATATATATATATATATATATATATATACTATATTCTTCTTCTTTGCTGTGACCCTTCAGGACTTCAGGAAATTTTCTTGTCAAATTTTCTTTGAAGTGGTGGTAGACCAGTTTGCCATCATGCTTAGTCTGTCCTGCTATTTTCCATTGTCCCTTTCCCAGGATATTGATGTAATGGATTTGACTGGAATTTGAACTCGTTCCGATTCCTCAATCCATCCAACACCTTACAGAACTTATATATATATCCTATATATTTATATATATATACCATATATATTCTTCTTCTTCTTCTATGGGTGACCCTTCAGATGAGGATTCATGCCTTTCCCAATTTTCTTGTCCTTTGATTAGAAATGCCATCCAAATTACAGTTAGTCTGTCCTGCTATTTACCCATAGCTGGGGAGTTCATACCTTTCCCAAGGTATTAGAAATGGCTAAATTTCTCTTGTAAGTTCTTCTATCGTACTTCTCACTTGTGGAACTCTATACCAACTTCTTGCTTTCCAGTCAAGTTTGATCTTCAAAAGTTTAAATGCAATGTCACTTATCTTCTGTCTTCATAATTTCTGTCCATTTATCATTCTCGCTCCTTGATGTTTTTCTTATATTCTTTCACACGTGGTAACCCCCTGCACCTTAGTGACTTTATTGCCTTGGACACTAAAGTTTAATGTTTCATGAAAGTCTTCTAAATGCATTAACACATGGGTTCTCAATCTTGCTTGCCCCATGCACCCCTTTTAACATTTGTCTGAATGCCATTCTCCCTCTCCTTTTCAAGGAAACAAACCAGATAGGCTAAATTCTATAATTTCTCTCCTCCACCCTCTAAACTTACTGTGGTCACATTTCACCCCTGCATTAACATAAACTAACAGGACCCATGTAAATTAAACGGATTTTCTGTGTTGCACTTTTTTTGTCTCTCCCTTTCTCTTTTTGTTTTACTCTCTATGTCAATCTCTCCTTCTGTTTCTCTCTTGGGCACTCAATATGGTCTGGGTGTAATAGGATTTTTGATTAGAACATCATCATCATCTATTTTTATTATATAACAAAATGACTATAATTATTAACAATTAAAATTACGTTTGGAGGACTAATAATAATAACTAAAAGGACCAAATAAATTAGATTTATTAATAAATTATTTAATGAAGCACTCTAATTTTCAGCCCATGACAATTCCCAGGCAGTTATAAGAAAAGTGACATATTCTTTCTCAAAAATACTGAAATGTTCACATCTTTGTCGGGGTCTCCCCATCGCTATTTTTTTTGTATCTGTCTGGGTCCCCCCCCTCTCTCTCTCTCTCTCTTTTTTTTTTTTTTTTAATTTTTTGTCTCTGTCTGGATCCCCCCCTCTCTTTTTTTTTTTTTTTTTTTTTGTCTCTGGCTGTTTTTTGTCTCCCTCCCCCCCCCCCTCTCTTTTTTGTCTCTGTCTGGGTCCCCTCCTCACTCTCTCTCTTTTTTTTTCTCTGTCTGGGTCCCCCCTTTTTTTTTTTTTGTTTCTCTCTCGATCTCTCTCTCTGGATTCCTCTCAGCTGCTCATCATAGTCTGGGTTTAATAGGATTTTTGATTAGAAGAACATTACCTATTTTCATCATATTACATATAATTTTTAAAGTAATATTTTAATTTCAAAACCTCGGTTGCAGTTAAGGAGCAAATTTGTCCTCAGCAGGTCGACAGGTCACAAAACTTGATTTAAATCCCACCCTCATTACAAACCACAGCATTTATCTAAGATGACCCTACCCTCTTGTCCTCCTCTGTATTACACTCTCTTTTTGCCTCTTTAAGTCTCTCTCTCTCTCTCTCTCTCTCTTTCTCTTTCGGTATCTTTAGATACCAAGTGGGATACTCACCATACATAGGTACAAGTGTAATAATATATATAGTTATTTTTTTTAAATTGTTTATGCAATAGTAAGATTGGAATATAACTAATTGCACCTCAAAATTACCAATTCCTTTTCATTTTCAGATAAAATCTGTGGACCATTTGGCATTAAAGATCGCAGGGAACGTTGAAAAAGTGCAAGATATATTTCAAAAGTCAATACATAACAAGACGGTTGCAAAAGATGCCCAAAACTTGATGCAGCAATTTGCATTCAACACTCTGCAAATGCGTCATTATTGTTCGTTTATTCGGCAACAGACAGAACACGAGAGGCTAGAAGAAGCGTCTGCTAAGACGTCAACAGTAGAACCCTACAGGTAAGTGGAGTAAACTTAGTGTTTCAAATTATCTCACCTTGGCCTTTCCTTTCAGAATCTAATGTGACCTTAGAATTGACCTTTTGAGAAGACTACGAAAGAATTAAAGAATGCACTTTTCTAGCATAACACCAAGTCTTCAGCCAACTGAAATGCCAAAATTTAACCTTTTTCTTCTTTTCACTCTCAACTATGTCTTCTATGGTAATTTGGCAATGTCTAACATACAAACAAGCCAAAAAAAAGAAAACATTTTTAAAATTATAAAATTGCCGAAGGAGTTTGAAATAATAGCTGCGGGAAGGAAAAAAAATACATCCTTTTGATACCAGTTATTTATTTATTTGTTTTAAGCATTTGGGGTTTTTGTGTATTTTTTTTTCTTTTTTCTTTTTACTCACTTGGTAATTTTTACTCTATTATTATTGTATCATAAAAGGTAATTTTAGAATTTTTATAAATATTTTAATGAATTGGGTCTAAACATAATTTAGATAAATAACAAATACGCAATGTTAAATCAATTTAACATGTTTCACTTTTATTCTCTGATAAAGCTCTCGTAAAAGTGAAACATGTTAGATTGATAAACATTTCCTATTTGTTCTTTGTCTTGTCAAATAATTTGATTGAACAAAACGCTATTTTTATTGTATTTTTATTTACAAGAATAATTTTATATTTACAAGTTTATAAAATATGTGAACCAAATATATTTATTATTTAGTGGACTATAAAGAAATAATTATGAAAACAAATTTTTTTTTTAATGAATTTCTAATAATGTCTGTAAGCAAGAGATCAGGAAAATTTAAATAATCATTGACCACAAGTAATTATATCTACTTTCATATTTTGGGGTTTTAATAAGATTTTAAAGTTAGCTTTTTAAAAAAATAAGTTTCCAAGGGAATATATGGCAAGAATGGTGTCAAGAAAGAAAAAAACAAACTCCTTTTGATACAATTTAAAAAAATTTTTTTTAGTCATCTTTGTTGAACTTTGCTAATTTTTTCTCTAAAACTCAACAATTTTTTAAAAAATTTTTTTTCATCTTTGTTGAACTTAAAAGGAAAGTTTTACAAAGATAAAAAAATTTTTTTAAAATTGTATCATAAAACTTTTAGAAAAAATTAGCAAAAACTCCTTTTGATACAATTTTAAAAAAAAAGTTCTTTGTTGAACTTTTCTAATTTTTTCTCTAAAACTCCTTGTCACCAGTGTTTTTAGGGCATAATCTGTTACAATTTTTGGATACATTATGTACTAGTGAGCCAGTCCAAATGACTTGACTCACTTTATAGTCCACCAATAGAAGGTTAACTAATCAGAAGACGTAGAACATTCAATCCGTCGTGTATAAAGGCAGCCATTTTTGTTCACTCTACCCAAATGTCCAGTCCAGCTTGTCAGGCGAAGAGAAACAGAAGGACGAACTATGCTCTGCTACTTTTACCAAAATATCCACTGCTAACCTGAACAATGCTTTCCTACTGTCTTCGAAATATTCATTGCTAACCTCTGGATTCTATTCTCAAAGACGACCGTCATCATGAATAACATAATCTTCCAATCAAAGCTTCTATTATTTGTAACAAAGATTAACATCATTGGAATAATAGAGATTTAGAAGACACAGGTTGAGCCATTTATTATATATCAGAAATATGGCCAGACAAATTGTGTGTAAAGTGTCATAGTACACCAAGAGTAATTTGGTATAAAATTGCTTTGTAGAAATGAAATGATCATATACAAAATTTAAAAAAAAAAAATTAAAAAAACCTGGAAGTTTTCAATTCTGCAAATTTCACAAAGACTGTCACCGTTTTTAAGAAGCAGATAATTCATCATGATTTTCTAAGCGTTACTGAGATGTGGCACAAGGCCAAAAGCATGGAGCACCCAGTGAGGATCAAACTCGCTACTCAGTCATAATGGATCTAGTAACACAAACTCACTAAGCATTACACCACATCGAAGTGCACAACGATTTCCTAAGCATAGCTTAGATGTGGCACAAGGCCAAAAATGTAGGGCACCAAGTGAGGATCGAACTCACTACTCAGTTGTAATGGATCAAGATTGCTAAACCTTGCACGACATCAAAGTGCCCTGGTGACTTTTCTAAATATAGCTTAGATGTGGCACAAGGCCAAAAATATGGAGCACCTGGATCAAACTCTCTATTCAGTTGTAATTGATCTAGCAAGACTAGCTTGCAAACCATTGTGCCCCATAAGTAGATATTGAGAAATTTCATTTGTCAAGGAGTCTAGGTAATAAACAAAACTTTCCTTGAAACAAAAGTAAAGATACATGCTTGATTTCGTATTTAGAGATTGTCATCCATGAAATGTTTATTTTTTAATAAGAATTTTTTTTTTTGTTTATCAATTTCTTAAACAATTGCTGGCACAAAGATACCAAAAAAGATTACTTAATGATTAATGTCCAGGTCATGTAATGGATATCCGTGTGGAAAAGGAAATCTGCAAGCCAAGTTACAATTCCAAGTTAGTCTGTTGCATTTGAACTTTCTGTTGGAAAGAAATCTGTTGCATTTGGACTTTCCGTCGGAGAGAAATCTGTTGCATTTGGACTTTCCGTCGGAGAGAAATCTGTTGCATTTGGACTTTCCGTCGGAGAGAAATCTGTTGCATTTGGACTTTCCGTCGGAGAGAAATCTGTTGCATTTGGACTTTCCGTCGGAGAGAAATCTGTTGCATTTGGACTTTCCGTCGGAGAGAAATCTGTTGCATTTGGACTTTCTGTTGGAAAAATCAGAATGTTGCTGTATTTAAATAGCAGGATTTTCAACCAGTCTAAGAGAAGGAAAACTGCATTCCAAACTGTAGAGAAAACAGCGCGAAACTACTCCACTAACCTTCCCAAGAATACATGACAATTCACAAATAAAAAAAAAAACAAAAAAAACTGCATCATCTGAAGAGGCAAGATTACCTATGTCCTTTAGAGAAAATTTGTTGCCTTTCAGAAGATTCTTCCCAAGCTGTGGAGAAGGCAAAACCTGTTGCATATATTTGGACTTTAAAGAAAAGGGAAATGTGGAGAGCATTTGTCTGTTCCGTCGAGATGTGAAAATTCTGACATGTTATTTGGACATTTTAAATGCTTGTTAAAAAAGGCAGAATCTGTCTCTTATGCTGTTCATTTAAATAGACTCTCCAACTTTGGTTGATTGGTCTTTCTTCCAAACTTTGAAGACAACCTGAATCAACCATCTTTCCCAAAAGAATTGCAACTTGCAGATTCCAAAAAGAATCTGTGGAGAAAATGCCTGTGTCTTGAAGGGACATGGAACTCCACTAACCTTCCCAAGAATACATGACAAAGGAATTCACAAAGGAAAAAAAAAGCAAAAAAATATATGGCATCATCTGAAATAAAGAAAAGGAATCAAGATTACCTATGTCCTTCCTGAAGAAACATGAAATAAAAAAAAAAAAAAAAAAGAATTTGTCCTTTCCATTGAATGTCATTCATAGGGTAATTTTAATCAGACAAATGTAAAATGAGCAGTATCACTGGAACCCTCCATAAAAACAAACCCTTCCCAAAATACATTGTTGCAGATAATTAAAGCAAAAGGGAGTTTGCTATTAGAGTATCCATGATTGTCTGTCTCTTGAAGAGAAGTATAAAATTCATTATTCAAATGTTATCAATGACATTTTAAATGCTTGTTAGTAAAGGCATAAATCCATCTCTTCTCCTCACCCCAAAGCTATTTTTTTTTTTTTTGAGAATTCAAATGACATAGACTCTCCAACTTTGGTTAGCAGCTGCTCTAAGACAAAGAAAGCTGAATTCTTCCAAACTGCTGAAGACAACCTGAATCACTCCACTATCTTTCCCAAAAAGCATTGCAATTTGCAGATAATAAAGAAAAAGAATCTCTGGAGTGTCATGAATGCCTGTGTCTTGAAGGGACATGGAACTCCACTATCTTCTCCAAGAATGTAGAGCAATTCACAGGTAACAAAGGAAATCGATCGAGGAAGGAGGCAATGGGAAAGCACTATTTTTTTTCCAAGAATATATGGCAATTCAGAGATAATAAAGAAAATTATTCTTTTTCAAGAATCCTTTCATCTTACCTGTGTCCTGAATAGAAACATTTTTAATAAAAAAAAAAAAAAAGATTCTGTTCATATTCCATTGACATGTCATGTCATCAGGGTAATTTTAATCAGACAAATGTAAAATTCATTTTTCAGTTAATATTCACTTGTGATTGTTAATTTCTCTCATAAAAACAAACCCTCCCTCTCTCTCTCTCTCTCTTTTTCAGATGGATTGCCACATTGTCTCTGTTTATTATTCATTTTCAGTATTTCTTTCATCTTATCAGTTTTCCACTATTACTAATTAGTATCCTTTGTCTGAATTTTTAGATTTATTATTCATTTTTCATGTCTGCTTTATTTTTGTAAGTATAAAACACATTATTCAAATATATAAGCATATAATCCATTCACTTATCTTTCTGAGTAAAACTAAGATTCTGAAAGAAAGATGTTATTTTATTCAAAGTAAATATAACTTATTTCTCTTGCTATTATCAGTAGTAATAGTCTTGTATGGACTCAAAATGCATTTTTTTTTCTTTTTCACTAATTTCTTGAATTCATAATGACAAAGTAAAAAGTTGTTGAATTTCTTAATTATTTAATTTTTGTTCAGTGTTTCTTTCCTTTTATTTCTCTTGCTTTTCCACCAAGTAGTAATAGTCTTAAGTTGTCTGAATTTTTTAGATGAAGCCTTGTCAATTATTATTCATTTTTCACTAGTATTTCTTTCATCTTATTTCTCTTGCTTTTCCACCAAGTAGTAATAGTATTAAGTAATAAAAATGTCCTACAGAAGGATGCTGAGAATACCACAGAGTGCATTGAACAATCAAGAGTAAGACTCAACTTCACAAATAGGTTTCCAATTAGCATCCAGTTGGCAGACAAAAATAAACAGGGTTGTAACTCAATACATTTCCCTTTGTTGAATAAAATCACAGTGGTGGATATTTTGTGCAATGAGGAAGTCTTAAGAAAAATAGAAACAAAAAGGATGCTTATATTCACAATAAGAAATGGCTGAGAGATTTTGGACAAAAAGAAAGGTCTTGAAAAATTTGGCACTTGCAAGGCATATCCAGAGCAGGAGGGATAGGGAAAAGTTGTATAAAGGGATATTAGAATTGGTTGGTGGGGGTAGAGTGTAGTAAAGGGGTGAGATATTGTCAAGGCCTACAAGAGATAAGAGGGTGTAGTAAGATTATATAAAATCTTGATTTTTTTTTTTTTTTTTTTTTTTGTTAGTAATTTTTTTTGTTTGTGTTCATATTATTTTTTGTGCTTTTATTTCTATTATTAGCAATCATATTTTTTTCTGAATTTCTTAGATGAATTATTATTCTTAGACTTGCATTCCATCTCTCTTTGTGTGAGTCTGTATGTCATATATATATATTTTAAGACATTTTTATGTTTATACATTCTTTTTATAGATACAAATATTTAAGTAAAGGTTCTTTTTTATAATAAACAGTATTAAACAACATTTACCAGCCTGAATGTCCGAGAAATTTTCACAGAAAATATTTGTCCTGCGACAGGATTCGAACCTGTAGCCTATATGGAACCATCATTTAGCTAGATGTGCCTTTAAAATAATTGTCGGACTTTGTCCATTTCATAATGTGTGACATATATATATATATATATATATCAGACTCCCAAATTTCCAGGAACCAGTTCTATAAAAAATTAGAACTATTAAAAGACATGTCCTTAAAGAACTGAGCATCCTTGTATACAGTGGTGGCATCATAAATTTCCAGGAACCAGTTCTATAAATATAGGTAATTTTCAGAAACCTATTTTACTTATTTTCTTTTCAATCTGTGAATGGAAACAAATCACTTTATAGTATCAAAAAGAATTAAAACATTCTGATAATTTAATAGAAAACATTTCTTTATTTATTAAGATATTTGCAAAGTGAAATTCTGTTCTCATCATATTTCTCCTCAGAATCTATTCAAATTATTTTCTTTTCAACACGTGAATGAAAACAAATCACTTTATAAAATTGTTGTAACCTAGGAAGGGTTACTGAATGAGGAATAGCCAAAACTGAGGCTGGACATGAAATGGTAATTTTTATAGCATCAACAAAATACAATACTTATCAGTGCCGTGAAGTAGGTAAACAACTGCTAGTGGTAGCCTACTTAAGCAGCATATTACCCTCACCTTACAATAGGATCCAACATATTTCTGAGGATTAAGACATACCCATTAGTGTTCATAGGTACAGTATATAACAAGTATCAAAAAGAATTAAACCATTTTGATAATTTAATAGAAAACATTTATTTCCAGTTTGAAATTCTGTTCTCATCATATTTCTTTTCAGAAGTCTGATGCTTTTTGGCTCTAGTGTCATCAACTGTGTTATGGTTTCTCAGCCACATTCAAACTGAATTGCTAGAGTCCCAAACATTCAATAGAAGACCTATCAAATTTATCACTAGAAGATTTGACACATTTTTAACTTCAAGATGATTTCTTTTGTCGGAATAATTTACGTTCATCCCAGAAATCCCTCTCGTCCTGGTTAAGACGTTAAACTGCATCCATGTCCTGGGTAAAACGTTAAACTACATCCAGCAGCAAGGCCTCTGATCAGGAGGTTTTGCGAAGCGTGGAACCACCTCTTAATTGCTGGTGTTACATGCTAGCACCTGTTATGGTCCCTGCTATGGGCAAATAGTTAACTATTACCAGCAATATTTTTTTGAAAAAAATTATTACCAGCAATACAATTTTGAAGGAAATAAATTACCAGAAACATTTTTGACAAAATGAAATATTACCAGCAATAAAAATTTTTGTCAGCATTAAATAACACATTGAGGTTGATATGCCGTAAAACAAAATAAACCAATTTAAACCAAAAATACATACTCTATTCATACGAATCTATCCTAAAAATGTTGTCGGCATTAAATAACCCATTGAGGTTGATATGCCGTAAAACAAAATAAACCAAACCAATCTAAACCAAAGAATACATATTCTATTCATATGAATCTATCCTAAAAATGTTCTCGCCATTAAATAATTAAATAACCCATTGAACCAAAGTTGATATGCTCGTAAAAATAAACCAAATATGCCGGAAATAAACAAACCAAACCAGAAAATCCTCTTTCAGTCTCCGCCGAACTTGCAACAGTGGTATTAATTATATTTTTAGCTTTTGTAGTTTTGGGTATGCCATGTTTATGGTAATTTCTCATTACTTTATTAACATAAACACAGAAATCATTAAGAAATCTCATAGCGAGATACATTACGAAAAGTCCAGTAAAATTTCTCTTCAATATCTTTCCAAGGAACTACAGCTTCTCCCAGAGTCCAAGAATTTGGGTTCACAATATTAATTCATGAATTTTATGATTTATGGTATGAGAGTTATTGCTTATGTCATCACAATGAATGTTGTTGTAGAGGGCATGTGTCTATTAGAGTTTAACTAGGAGTGCACACAAGTCTAGTGTAACTAACATTTTATCTAGACAATCCGCTATCAATATATAAGATTATTTTCAGATAATCCAACAACAGGTTTGCTAAGCTTTGATAATTTTGAGAATCAGTTCATGTGAACTGGTAAGATGTCATCATACACACACACACACATATATATATATATATATATATATATATATATATATATATATATAAATGCATAAATAGATAAAAAGAAAGAACATTAAGATATATAATCTGGTGTTCTTATTGATATTTTTTTATTTTTACAAAACAGTGTTCAATGTAAATTTACAGAGCATAAATATTATAAATTAACTGATTGAAAATGTTTTTTTCGCTACACAGTAATAACCATGTTTCAAAAATGGAAGCTAAAAACTTTAAATTTAATTATATAATTAAATTAAAAAAATTAGTTCCATTTCATCTTTAAGCAAATATTGATTGGAATAACTTATTTTTAAATTTACTGAGTTTTAAATGCACATATAAATTCGTAATATACTGTTTCCAAGGATACAGAGAAATCCGTTCATTCAAAAAACTTGACAACGAAATTTATATATATATATATATATATATATATATTTTGAACAATAAGAACAAAAAATTAAAAAATTAAAATCATTAGACACACTGGGTTGTAGATTAATATTCTTTCGTTTTTTTATTATTATTATTCCATTTAGATTCCTTGACTAGTTTAGGACCGAAATGGCCATCATCGGGAGGAGAAATATTTCTGCTTGGTGTTGGCAGTGAACTACAGAAATGAATGTCTTTTGTTGGAGAAAATGAACTTTTGTCTGTAGTTTTCATTTGTTTTTTTTTTTTTTTTATCTTTTTCACATGAATCTTTTTTAACAATCCTACTGTTGGTCAAACAGTCTCTTTTAAGTTGTTATTTGAGATAAGAACTGGATCGATACATTTTATCCTGAATTCTCTGGTCAGTTTGACAGTTTTATTGGACCTGGTGAGGGATGGGTCTCTGTTTAGTGTTTGTGTGTGTTTATTTGGTTCTTAGGGAGTGAGTGAGTATGATATATGTAAGCGTGTGTATTGCTGTAGGTGTGTGTTATCATTTGGCTCATTAGGGAGTGAGTGAGTATGGTGTGTGTACGTGTGTATAATCGTGTGGGTGAGTGTATAAGTGTGAGGCCTCCATTCCTCCGTAAGCATGTCTGTCTTGTGTGGGTGAGAAATGTGGGTAGGTTTTGATTTGTTGATTGTTACTATTATATATTGTTAAATTTATGATTTAGCCCGGCTGGGTATTGTGTTTTTTAGACGTTGTATCCACTTATTTTCATGGGACTCTAAAATCTTTCTAATGTTATCTGCTCTGAACTTTTCTATTCTCTCAATTATAGTGAATCTGGCATGGGTTTTGAAATCGTGTTTTTCTAGGCGGAAATGTTGTTCTACAGGTAATAACTGTTCATAGGGAGTCAATTTAATTCGCCACGATAATTATTAATTCTGTAGTTAAAGGGCCATTCAGATTTTCCTGCATATTGTTTCTGGCATAGTGTGCATTCTAGGAGGTAAATTATGTTTTGACTTCTACAGTTAGAATCGTGGTAGATTTTGAAAGTAGATTTAGTGATTGAGCTAGTGAATGAATTCGTGTTTTTAATATGGTTGCAACATAAACTTCTTTTGTTGTTACATGGTTGGGAAAATCCTGTTGTTTTTGTTCTCAGTTCCTTACGGATTACCTTGTCCCCTGAAATGTGGTTACTACCTATGATTTCTTTTAGGTTCTTAGGTCTACGATATGCAAGAATATGCATTATATAATGTGTGTGTGAGATGTCATACACTTTTCATCATAGTGTATATGTGCATAGATAAATGAAATTGATTACTGCTCTCCAATTTCCTAAACATTACATCATCTGTATAGATAGATAATTTTAATAATGACCATTAAAGTATAAAAGTGATAATATGAAAGAAATGCTTGTCAAATTTAATGCCATTATCTGTTGGAGACCAGGTGAAAAAAAAAATCTGTTAATCATGCAATCATTATCTTGCTTCTCCCCAACCCCCCTACTTCATCTCGTATTGGACAAGTTTTAATTTCAATATTCATTTTCTTAAGTGTTTCTTGCAGTATGTCTGAATTTTTAATTTTTTATTTCTTTTTCCTTTTCAGCTGTGTATTTTTCGGCTGTCTTGGTTTGATGGTCGTCTGGATTGCTGGCGGCATTTACTTGGGAACGGCTGTCGTACGTAGGAATAAACTTCCTTTGATATTTGCTTGTCTACAAAGTTTTTAATGACTAGCTACATTTTGATCTGTTATTTTCACTGTATAATCTTTTTGTATATAATTCAATAGGAATATTGACAGACCAAACAAGTAGTTATAAGGAAAAATGCTTTTCTTTTTTTTTATATACTCAATTTTGTCGAATAAAAGACCTGAAACCCACACAAAGTAGAGGGTTATAATCTAAATGGTAATGTTTGGAATCCTCAGCGCTTAATCATCTTCCTAAAACAGGTTATCCAAATCCTGGTTATTGAAGTATTGATATGGGAAATGAGGGTTGGGCTGAGAACTTTTCACTAACATCTCACATATCCAATTTCTTTGCCTTTCTAAAGAAATGACATTCCTTTCCCCCTCCCTCATTCCCTTTCCCCCCTCAATTTTCTCCCCTCAATCTCCTTCTCCCCTCCCCCTCAATCTCCTTCTCCCCTCAATCTCCCTTCTCCCCCTCAATCTCCCTTCTCCCCCTCAATCTCCCTTCTCCTCCTCAATTTCCCTTCTCCCCTCAATCCTCCTCTCTCTCTCCTCAATCCTCCTCTCTCTCTCCTTTGGACCTCCTCTTCCCTTTGGACCTTCTCTCTCTCTCTCTCTCTCTGGACCTCTCTCTCTCTCTTCCTTTGGACCTCTCTCTCTCTCTCTCTCTCTCTCTCTCTCCCTTTGGACCTCTCTCTCTCTCCCTTTGGACCTCTCTCTCTCTCTCTCCTTCTCTCTTGGACCTCTCTCTCTCTCTCTCCTTCTCTTGGACCTCTCTCTCTCTCTCTCCCCTTCCTTTGGACCTCTCTCTCTCTCTCTCCCTCTCTCCTTTGGACCTCTCTCTCTCTCTCCTTCCTTTGGACCTCTCTCTCTCTCTCTCCCTTCCCTTTGGACCTCTCTCTCTCTCTCTCTCTCTTCCTCCTCCTCTCTCTCCCTTCTCTCTCTCCCCTTTGGACCTCTCTCTCTCTCTCTCCCTCTCTCTCTCTCTCTCTCCTCTCTCTCTCTCTCTCTCCCTTTGGACCTCCTCCTCTCTCTCTCTCTCTCTCTCTCTCTCTCTCCTTTGGACCTCCTCCTCTCTCTCTCCCTCTCTCTCTCTCTTTCCCTCCTCCTCTCTCTCTCTCTCTCTCCCCACCTCCCCTTTGACCTCCTCCTCTCTCTCTCCTTCATTTTGGACCTCCTCCTCTCTCTCTCTCATCCAATGTCTTTGCCTTTCTAAAGAAACAAGACTTTTTTTTTCTTTTTCTCTCCCCCTCCTCCTAGACGTAATAGTATTGCACACTAAACTGACTGCAAGTGTAAACCTATTTTTATATGTACCAAAGTAAAACTGTGAAAGTAGGAAGTCATTTGACCCCGTTTTCAAATTTTCTTTACTGCAGTGGTCTAGGACTGAACCTGCAAAACCTCCGTTGTATGCATTTAGAATAAAGGTACCTCATACATTTTAGCCCTGACTTTTAAATCAAGCCAAATTCAGCACAGCCCAAAATGGGAAGTAATTTCATTCAACGACAGCCTCAATTTAGAAAGAACAGGTATGTTGCCTGTCATGGCTGACTAGCCCTCGTCTCTCTGGACAATGTCCAACTCTGAGGTGAATATATCAACCATTTTGATTGGCTGTTGTCCAAAACATCTAGTTATTTAATTAGCAAAGTAAAAAAGAAAAAAAGGAAAATTAAAAAAACAATTAGCAGTAAGCTAAGTAGATTAGAAGTTTATGAACTGGTAAATACTTACATACCAAAAACAAAAAAAAACACTTCCATGTGAAAATAACAAGATTACTCCATAAGATATTCTGGAGATGTTTCTTGGATTTGGATAAATGGAAAAAGATCAAGGAATTGAGTTCTTCTGAGGGTAAATATATTAACACAGTTCTGTGATATTAGAACTCCTGCTGCTGGGAGAAATTTATTTATCAAATAATGATGTAATTTTCCTTGTCATGGTTTCTAGTTGAGGAGTAATTTTTATTTATTTATTTATTTATTTTTTTTTTTTCTTACATGTCATGAACTTTCAAGGTGTAAATGATCACGGCTCTCTACAACATCCTGTGTGTTGTTTTTTTAAAGTAACTTCTGACCCATCTCGTGTTCTTTTGGTAACCATTCATGCAAACTCCTTGTGTAGGTCAATCACATTTTCACTCTCTTTCTCTTTTGCTTTCAATGTCCTGTGAGTGTTAAATTCGCCAAGCCCTCTTTCCTCATTGTTTCCAATTCATTCTGATTGTCAGTAGAGACATAAGCTTCCTTGTTGTTCCTGCTTTCCTTAAGGCTTCCTCATTGCTCACATGTTCAGATAATGGTATTCTCGGCATTTAATGGCAGAACCATATCTGTGTTAATGTCTCTTTCTCTGTGAATAGATATTCCAAAAGGAAGACTCCTCAGTTGTCATCGAACAATTCAGTCAGGCTAGAAGAGAAGGGGCTTAAGTGCAATTCAATTTCTGTTTGCTTGATTCATTTTGGTCATATTCTTCATTGACCAAGCATCTTCTAATTATCGTAACACTGTGACCACTCTCTCGGAACTATCTTACTGCCAAAGCAGTAGTAACAGTAAAAACATGTTGCACCTGTTGTCAACCTTGACATTGGTTTACTATAACAGCCAATATTTTGGGGTCTTCCTCAAATGCTGATGGATCTAGAGGTTCCTGAGCATTACATTCTCTGTCGTTCTCTTTGGCGCTCTTTCTGTCGTTCTCTCTGACTCCCTCCACCACGGCTTATGGCCATATAGTGTTAAATCATCGATTCCCATGTAATCATCAAAGTTAAGGAACATCGAAGCTAGGCAATACCTAGATGGGTGACTGCTTTGGAATACCAGGTGCTGTAAGCTTGGATGTGCAGGTGGTGTAATGGATAAAGGCTTGGAATTGTTAATTGGAGAGCAGAGTACCAATTTCAGTTGGGTTTGTTATAATCAGTTTTGTGCAAATACCCTTTGGGAAAGGTATGAATCTAACTCTTCTCCCACCCCCAGCTATGGATTAATTAGTAAAACTTATATCACTAAACCACTACTATCTCCAAAACTAAAAAAAAAGCTGTAGAAAATGAACCCCCTCAATTAGTGCAATATTAATTAGCTACCCAGGCATGCTTTTTAGATTTATTTACATTTTCTGGACTTTTAGTGTATAGAAACTACTATGGACACAAAGTGAAGGATCAGTTTATATATTGATTGTCATAGAGAATTGACCCCCCACTTTACAGCCATATAATTTCTTGATTGGTTATAAATCCACCTCTCCTCTGCATACCCTCCCCACCCAGGCATTGGTTAATTTGTAAGACTTTGATCAGTAAATCATTATCTCCTCACCAAAATTCTTACAATTTAAAAATATTTCCTGGCTTTAAATAACCTGCAAAGGGTTGATAAGCCATAGAGAATGAATCTATCCATCCATCAATCAGTTTGTCACCCAACTGTCACACAGTGTCTTTTTCAGATATTTCTACATGCTTCCGCCACCTCCTCACATCCCTATATAACAGCACCAAATATGCTAAGGAAGTTGTAGCAGTCACCAACCACAGAAATAGTGAAAATTTTTGTAGGTTTTTGCTTCATGACACATATTAAAATTGTCTCAAAGTGTCATTATAAAAACATGAAAATTAATCAAATACATAGACCAAATGTTGTGACTTGTTCAAAGAGCGGTAAAAGATCTTGTAAAGATTACTTACCTCCCCCCCTACAATTGTCCTGAACTGTAAGAAATTGATTTGACACTGTATTAATATTATAAACTGGCCTCCACCTCTTCTGAATCAATTTAAAAATAAAAATAATGAACATCTTTTGATTCTAACACTTGTTGCGGCCTAATGAAAGTCTGCAGAATGTTGATCTGTAAAAATTGTTTGTTTTTTTTTTTTTTTTTTTTTTAATGCTGTACCAGAACCTGTATATTTTGTGTTTATTTATTTCATTGCTTGTCTGATTGAATTCCTGGAAATAAACATTTTGCCGTAACACTGTGAAGGAAAACATCTGATAAAGAATTGATATTTTTCAGGGTCTTGGAGATTTGTGTATTAATCCTGACCAATACGTGAAGCAGCAAACTAGTGCCAGCATGGAAAGCAGTAAGTATATTCGTCTTGTTAATCTTTATCCTTTTAATCCTAATCCAACATGGGAAAATATTACATCTTAATAAATTGCCTTAATTATTGTTTTTGTTTTGCATTCGTATCACTCGATGCAATAAAGCCACTAAAACACAAGGGTTTACAGAGTGTGGAAAAATTAGGAATAAAAACATTAATAATGAGTGAGAAGATTTAAATGTGGTTCCAATCGCCATCTTATGTTTCTTTAGATCCTGTTCTGCTTATTGTCCGTTTTCTTTGGTAATGTTTTCTCAGTTCGCATCCGCCCTCAACAACTCCTCCTTGCATCTTAGTTGTTTTGCTTGAAGTAAAAATGATTTTTTCCTTATGTTGAGAAACATTTTTTTCTTCCTAATTGGTATTCCCCCCCCCCCCATTGGTAGGGAGTAAAGCCACTATGACACAAGGGGTTACAGGGTTGGAAGAATTAGAAAAAGAAATGTTAGTAATGAGCAGAAAGAATAATGAGGAGGACAGTAGATAATGATTGATATTGCATTTAAATTTTTACAGATTAAAGTTGGCTGGAAAGCATAGATCCCAAAGGAAGAAAAGAAGCTGTTAGCATAGAACATGGTTACATCAAGCCATTTATAAAATGATGAGATCTATCCATCAATCATGTAATTCTCTTGAATTTATAAAGTCTACATACTATCTTCCACAAGCAAATGAAGAAACTGTCAGCATAGAACTTACGGTTACATCTAGCCAGCTCAATTGTAAATTGACGAGATCTTGATGCCAGTCTAGTATTATGCTTAAATTAAAAAAATCTAGATACCATAGCGAAGACCACATCTGAACAATTACCATGAAAGTATTTGGTTTTTTTTTCTTACATTGTGTTTTTTTTTTTCTTTGTGTTTTTTTTTTTTTGTGTTTTTTTTTTTTTTTGTGTTTTTTTTTTTTGTGTTTTTTTTTTTTTTTTTTTTTTTTGTGTTTTTTTTTTTGTTTTTGTGTTTTTTTTTTTTTTTTTGTTTTTTTTTTTTTTTTTTTTTTTTTTGTTTTTTTTTTTTTTTTTTTTTTTTTTTTTTTTTTTTTTTTTTTTTTTTTTTTTTTTGCTTTGTTTTTTTTTTTTTTTTTTTTGCTTTGTGTTTTTTTTTTTTTTTCTTGCTTTGTGTTTTTTTTTTTTTTTTCTTTTTTTTTTTTTTTTTTTTTTTCTTTTTGTGTTTTTTTTTGTTTTTTTTTTTTTCTTGCTTTGTGTTTTTTTTTTTGTGTGTTTTTTTTGGTTTTTTTGTGTTTTTTTTTTTGTTTTTTTTTTTTTTTTTTTTTTTTTTTTTTTTTCTTGCTTTGTGTTTTGTCTTTTTTTTGTAGGTAGTGGGTATGTTTTGTTTTTGCTTTTAGGGGTAATTGTTTTTTGTTTGTTTTTTTTTTTAAATACTAATTGTTGCCAATACAAGGCCCCAAGAGCCTCTCAAGGTAGATAGTTACTGTGTGGTGTTGTATGAGCATAAGAGAAGCTCATGGAATTATGCAGGAAAGATTACCATTAACCTTAAACTTGAAGAGGCCAAGATTATAGTGATTGGGAAAACATTCCATTCCACAAAGCAGAAGTCCTTGGAAAGAACTTCTTCTTTCTTAATAGAATATGAAGGGAATGAAGACGATTCATCCTTTTGTACGTGGCATGGTGGGTCCTAGTTGCAAAGGTCAAGGCAATAGTGATAGTAGTTATACTCGTGACATTTTGTATGTGGGGAAAGGGGTTGTAGGGTGGAAAACTCTGCATAGATGATTTTAAACTCTGTCAAATTTACCTTTCTTTCTCTCTCCCTTTCTCCTCTTTCTCTCTCCCTTTCTCCTCTTTCTCTCTCCCTTTCTCCTCTTTCTCTCTCCCTTTCTCCTCTTTCTCTCTCCCTTTTTCTCTCTCCTCTTCCCCTTTCTCCTTTCTTTCTTTCTCTCCCTTTCTCCTCTTTCTCTCTCCCTTTCTCCTCTTTCCTCTTTCTCCCTTTCTTCTCCTCTTTCCTTCTCCTTTCTCCTTTCTCCTTTCTCCTCTCCCTTCTCTCCTCCTTTCTCCTCTTTCCTCTCCCTTTCTCCTCTTTCCCTCTCCCTTTCTCCTCCCTTTCCCTCTTTCCTCTTCTCCTCTTCTCCTTTCTCTCCCTCCCTTTCTCCTCTTTCTCTCTTCTTCCAAGTAATTTTACATCTGGTTCAATATATAAATCTGTATATGTGTTAAATTCATTTATTTTGAGATTACTGAAATTTTATACCAAATTTTAGTAAATGGTTAATCATTTGGTTCCCTTCGACATCTGTTGGTCTTGTGAAACTACAGACTTCAGGTTATTTCTTTTTCTTTATCCAACATGTGGCGATTAGTGCACCATCTGTTTTACCAACTAACCACACTCATGACTGATCGATGATGCCCTCTGCGCTTTTTGCCACCACAGGGTAGAGACATGGCCTGGATATGTTCATGAAAGAACACCAACGGCCCATCCAGTGTGTCTTTCCCCTGCTCCATGCTACTAATATTGTTCAAGGGAATGGCTGGTGCCAATATCTCTTGGCATGGTTGTCATCGCAAGAGTTGCCAGAACGAGGTTGTAGGAGGGGGGGGGGCAATATCAAACAGCCTTTGGGAATCTGCCTCTTGATTTTTATCACCATTATTCCCACTCCTGGATTTTCCTTTGATTACATCTGGCCACAAAACTGTGTAGATTTGAAATTAGTTTTCCTTCTCTTAAATGTACTGTGCTCCTGACTAATGAGTTCCTTCTACTTGATTTAAGCATTAGTTCTCCCATTGTATATCTATTTCAGTCATTTTGAGACTATATCTGCTTTCTTTATTTTTATTTTTATTTTTAAAGTGTTAGGTTTTTATTGTTTAAAAGAAAATATCAATACTTTGTATTATCCTCTGAATTCTATTTTGTGCCGATCCAATGAAAAATGATGTTTCATTATTGTTTAAAAAAACATTTAATTTACATAATACAATTGGAATATTTCTGTTCCACTTTAAAAAGAAAACTTTTAAAGATCAAAAGGGGTTAAAACAATGTTTGTTAAAATGTTTAAAAGAATTTTGCGGTTGGTTTTTTTAATGATTTTTTTTTTCTTGCTTTCATCTCAAGATCAGAATGAAGAAAGTTTTTTTTTTTTTTTTTTTTTTTCAATTATAAGAAAACATCAGAGAAAAAATAATACGAAACAATCATGACCCTTACATTGCGAATTGATTCATCTTTATTAAGTTCATCTGAAAGGCATGTGATTCGAGTGATAATGTTGAAGATTTCTGACTGAATTTCTGGGATTAGGTATTAT
>CAHIKZ030000124.1:402500-445000 GCA_903632075.3 Acanthosepion pharaonis | reverse complement strand
GTTGTGTATGTTAGCTTGGGAAAATATATGGATAAAATGATCATCTGTATGAAGTAACTCATTTGGATCTCATTAATTTTAATTCACTTATATGCTCTATAATAAAAATTGTATTGATCTCCCTTTTGTGGATCAGTTTTAATATTTTATACTAATTGGATCTACTTGGATTACTTACATACCGATGTTTTTACCTGTGTATATATATATATATATATATATATATATATTTTTTTGAAAAATGTTCATGAATGCAAGTTTCAAAAATAATATCTGATAATGCATTTTGCCTATATGTCTTCATCAGATGGATAACGATAAATGTGTTTGTGTGTGTTTAAAATAAATAATTCTTACATTATTTTTCCAAAGTTGACCCTGGTCGAAACTAAAAAAAGGAGAAAGAAAAGGAGTGACTTTTTAAAAAAAAAGCATTTAACATTTTATATTCTCTGTCGTAAGTGTTTGAGTTTTGACATGGAAATCCTTCAGAATGGGTAGAAAATAGATTAAAGAATTGTTTTTATTCATGTGTTCTCCATGTTGACAGTATGTAATACATTTGGGTATATTATCTCGACAGAGTTATAAGTTATTGAAATTTGGAAAAACATTCATAAAGTATGTTTCAAAAGTAATATCTGATAATTCATTTCACCTATATGGTTTCATCAAATGGATAATGATAAATGTGTTGTGTATGCATGCATTTGTGAGTTTCCGAAGGACTTCCATCTCAAAACTTGGACACTTAAGATATAAATATAAAATATAATTCTTTTTTTTTTTTTTTTTTTGAAGTCACTCATTTCATTTCTTTTTTATTTCTCAAGCAACACCAGCTTAGAAAAATAATATAAGATTTAATTATTTTAAAGACCTACAAATGCATACACACACAACACATTTTTTGTTATTCATGTATGCTGTATAGGTGAAATGCATTATTGGATATTATTTTCGAAACATTTTTATGGAAGTTTTTTCAAATGTCAATAACTTATAACTCTGTCAGGCATTCAACACCATCGAAGTGTTGAAACAAAATCGCTATTTTTGTAGTGATTTTATAACATAATTTTAGAATAAATTGTGTGTGTGTGTGTGTGTGTGTATTATAAAAAAGAATTTGAATTACCTGTGTAACAGTCTGTCCACTGCCAAGAGCAGACAAGAACTAAATACCTTGATTGCGATTGTGACTTAATCTCAACTGGAACTCGTCACTGCCTGTTTTTGTTGACACTTCATTCCAAATGCTTTTTTATTTATTTGCTTGTTTTCTTTTAGTCAAGTGGGTGCCACTTGGAAGAGCTGACTTCAGAGACTCCATCTGCTGGCTATAACACAAAAAAGACTTTCAGATAAACTCACACTTTCCTTCTCCTATATGTGTGCCCTAGTCATAGTGTCATACATGTATATTTTGCTGAATTCCCACCTAGACAACTTGTGAAGGTTGTTTAGAATAAACGGTGCTCTGTTTGGATCGGTGTTTGTGGCAACTTGATGTCGGTACAGATGCAGAAAGGGGCCTTGGATCACATGTTTGTCAACACCAGGGACATATGGGTTTTTCTTGTTAGCAGCAGGACAGCTTGGCATGTCTAGATATGAGCCTCTCTACAACTGGTCAAGATCCAGGTCTTTGTGAGAGGCCTCATGCTAATAAAAGCAGAAGGTGAGGGGGGGGACCAACAGTTGGCAATACCAAATGTCTTGTGAATTCAGTCCCGTAGGCATTTTTGTTCCTCAAGTTGCTGTGGTTTCCGAGGCAGTTATTTTTGTTACCCCCGCCGCCGTCTCTTTCTGACCCTCTGCCTATTACTCTCATAGTTGGTGGGAGAGTTAGGTGTTTCTCCCAACCTCAACACACTCTTGCTGTACATTAGTACAGTGATGAAAGCAGATGCTTCCTTCAAGCAGGTGAAACATTCAAGCAGGTGAGACGTTTGCATGTTTGACCTGAGATTCAACCTCTGGCATCATGAGTGTGTGTGTGTGTTGTTGGTGGTGGTGGTCATGAATTATAGCACTTGTTTGCCTTTTTGATATTTGCGGAGACAATATTGCCTGGCGCCGTGTATGTGCAGTGTCGTTCAGCCGGTTCTGCAATAGGAAAATAAAAATATTCCACCCACATGATGTCCGTGATACATAACATGAATTCCCCTCCCTCGCCCCCACACTCCCCACAACCAAGAATTTTGACCACTTTTTCTGGTCAGTATGATCACCTGACCAATCTTTCTCCCACCACCCCACTACAAACATATGAGAGGATGACTGATTAAATCTGTTAGCCAACCCACAACCTGTGTTTCAATAACAGGTGCAAAAATCATGTCAAAAGAAATCTAGGTAAATTTTTTTTTTTTTTCTTTTTTTTTTCTAATTTTATACGGACAAACCTGATGAATTGGAATCAAATATGAATCAGAACCCAACAGAATTTACTTTTTTTTTTTTTTATTATTTTATTTTTGTTTTTTTGCTTTTTCCCAGCAGTTTTTATTGTATTAAAAAGCTATTTTTAGAATTTTTATAAATAATTCAATGAATTCGGATCAAATATCAATTGTAATCTGGCAGAAAGATAAGATGAAGAACAAATAGGAAACTTTTATCTGTATAAAATATTTCACTTTTATTAAAGCTTCATCAGAGAATGAGATATGAAGAGAAAAAGAAGATATTTGGGGATTTTTATTTTTGTGTTTGGGTTTCATTGGTTAAGCAGGCTTCATGTTCATTTGACTTGTTAAACAAAAAGAGTCTGCCATAGTCAGGATCATTGAATCAATGCAAACAGTCCTTTCCTTAGCTGAATAGCATGTGCTTTGCCAGGGCTACATACAGTGTTGAATTTATTTTCCTTCTCTTCATTGCCAATAAAGGCTATAGAGCCCAGTTTATCTTACTATTTATCCAAAGCTAAGGGGGAGAAGAATTGAATTCATACCTTTCCCAAGGATATTAGTATGTAAGTAAATGCCATGAACTTGACTTGAATTCAAACTCACTTTCCAGTTCATCAATCTGAGCTGCAAGCCATTATTCTACTGTGTCTCCTAACTTGTGTATAATTTATGACTGAGGGTGCTAAACTTTAAAGAACTAAAAATATATACTTTTTAAATTTTTTTTTTTTTTTTTTTTTTTAAGAAAATGCATAAAGACAGCTAATGAGAAAGTGATTTGAGTGTGACAGTTTTGATAAATACAGTAATTGCTTAATGCAGTTTTAATATGCATGATTAAAGAAATAAATTTAAACTCTGGATAATTCATTGATAAAACAATTTTGATTTAAAATCTGTTCAGCTGGTGATGCCACTTGATCAGCAAAATGAACTTCGGCAAATTTGAACCTTCTTGCTCACAAAAAAACTGTCAAAAGGATGGTTTTTCCATTGACCCTGCTGTTAGTTTAACTACCTTCACTCCTTGGCAATGTTTATTATTTTAAAAAGGCAATGAATAGAATTGTAACAAAGCCTAAACATATGAAATTATATATATATATATATATATATATATATATATGTGTTGAGAATTGACAACAAAAATATTAAACACTATTAGGTTACTTACAAGAATAAGTTTATATTTGCAACATTTTTTTAAACTAATGTGTAGTGAACGAGATAATCAAGTACCCCGGAAAAAAAGTCGTGTTTTGTTAAAGCGATCTGCCGAAGAGGATTGCCAAAAAGTAGTCAGCAAAACTCTTATAGCGACTTACCTCGTCAACCCAAGCGAAAAAAAGAAACAAGTTCGTCGCAGGAGTCACTATAAGAGTGTATTAATATGCAAATTACGGAGCTGTCCGATTTAATGGAAAAAATAGGTTCTGCCGATAAAAGCAGTTGGTGTTTTCGACTCGGGAGGAAAATTCGGGCAGTTTTGGCTACGGCGTTCGTGAGTTATTTTCCTGACGTGTTACAAGTGATTTTCTTTCTTTGTGTTGTGAAAGCCACAAATTTGCTTTGAGAACACTTACTCTTCCAAATAAAGCACGCTCTACTAACCGCGTTTGGAACTGACCGGTTCGTGGCCTACGACCAATTCCAGGCACGGCGTCTGCGACCTGCCTCTGTAATGCGTACGCCGCCCAGCTCCTTAATAATGTCCATCCCAAGATCGAAACCTAATAACACGCTGTCCACGACCAACACACTGACTGTGACAGGGTCACCGGTCTTAATACTAAGTTTGATGTTTCCAACTCCCGGCTTCTGAGAGCCTTTCCATCAGCCGTTAGTATGTCCATCTTTTGTCTGCTCCACTGTCGGCAAATCGAACCGCAGGTGAGTGACCGAAGCAGCCCGAATCTATTAAAGCGGCACATTTTATTCCATTGATGCGTACCTTAATCACAGGGAGCGCCACTTTCATGCTCGGGTGTGGGGAAGAGACCGCGCTGACGTCGCGTCCCCCGCTCCATTTCCCGGCACTTAGAGGCAATATGACCTACTTTCTGACATTGAAAGCATCGTGAGATCGAGACGTGCCTTTTCGCACCCGTCCCTGGCCATGCATTTCTTGACGTTGATAGCGGCAGTCTCTGGCAAAATGATTCGCCCAGAGCACCGATAGCAGGTGGCAACGCCATGGTGACGAATGGCTGGGGTCCATATCCCGAGGAAGAGCTTTGTCCTCCAAGAGGCCTCATCCCGTCGATGGCCGTGGTACAAAAGAACAAGGGAAAGGTGTGCCCTGTACTAGATTATAGAGAACTGAACGAACATGTAGACACATACACAGCTCATGCTGATGTGTGTGCACAAAAATTGAGAGAATGGCGAACGAAGGGATCCAATGTCTCTGTGATTGACCTTCGAAGGCCTACTTGCAGGTACGCGTGCACCGGTCACTGTGGCCATTTCAGACAGTGATTCTTAATGGGACGAGGTACTGCTTAACCCGAATGGGATTCGACTCAATGTGGCGCCGGCCATCATGAAAGCCATTGTGGATGCTGTGCTATCCCAGGATGAGACAATTAATGGGGAGCGCGTCAGCCTACATTGACGACATCTACATCAACGAAACCTTAGTACCCGCTTCACAGGTGAGAAAGCATCTTGCTGACTTTGGGCTCAAATGTAAAAACCCAGAACGACTGGAGGATGGTGCTGGGTGCTCGGCTTGCAGGTCTGGGGGGAGCACAACATGCTTTACTGGAAACGTGGAAGCGAAGCTCCCGGACATTCCCAAACACATGACCCGGCGCAGCGTGTTTTTCGTTATGTGGAAAGCTGGTGGGACATTTTCCCGTGGGCGGTGGATCTGCATTGCAACTGCATTTATTAAACGTGGGGTGACTGCTGTCACTTCCGGTTGGGATGACACAACCAATGATGCTCCCCTTAGACACATGATAGGGGAAGTCATTACTAGGGTTGCGTCAAGACGACCCGTGCGTGGTAAATGGTGCGTTGACGGATGTGAATTTAACGTCTGGGTCGTGCGAGCTCCCTTGCAACAAGTGTCTCTTGAAGTAGGTGACACTGTCGTGGAAGATGCGTGTTGGTTGCGGCCCTTCAATGGAATGCAAAGGTATTGCATTTATTCAATGATTCCGCATGCGTGTATAAGTGGATAGCAACACTCTTACAGGGAAGGCTAGGATACGACAAAGGCTGCGAGCGAGATGCTCATTCGAAGGAGGCTAGACACACTGGGAAAGTTGGTAAGTGAATACCACTTATCCGTAGACATACAGCTGGTCAGATCACAGCAGAACAAGGCCGATACTTTAACAAGGGTACCCCAAAAATGGCTTGACGCTATTAAGAAAGAGGTAGAGCCGGTAGAACATGTCTGTGTAACATCAGCGAGCAACTATAACTCAGATTTACTAAAATCTGTGCATTGCCAAAGCGGACATCCCGGTGTAAAAAACGGACCTTATATTTCGTGGAGGCAGATTGATCCCTCCCGTATCCAAAGCTGCTGTCAGGGCAGTGGTCAGAGAATGCAAGGAGTGTCAGTCCATCGACCCAGCACCTGTGCAATGGCAAAAGGACAAGTGAGTGTAAGCAAGGTGTGGCACCGTGTTGGAATGGACATCACCCATTATAACGGACATCACTATTTGCCGGTTCATTATTTGGCGCCTGCGTCGACAGGATTCCGCAAGCGTCATTGACCACTTGGGGTCATTGTTCTTGAACGTGGACCTCCGACGGAACTCCTCACTGATGACAATGACACTGCATTCCGCAGTGAACTATTCAAAGATTTTGTGGCTTCGTGGGGAGTACACCTCAGATTTCGCTGCGCGTATGTCCCATCAGGGAATGGCATAATCGAGCAATGTCATCGAGCATCAAAAGAATCGCTGTTAGGAAGCAGTGTTCCATAATGGAGGCGGTGTATTGGTACAATGTTACTCCGAGAGACAATAATGTATCGCCCTCAACTGCGCCAGCCAACATGATTTATCAGTATAAAGTCTGGTTACGAGGCATTGACGCAACGCGTTCAACTGAACGGATAAACGAACGAGCGCCGTATGACTTGGGCGATCGCGTGTGGGTGAAATCTCCACATAGCCGGTGTACAACCCGGGTACCGGTGGGGCATGTCACTGGACTAAGTAACTCGCGTTCTGTGCTGGTTGATGGCATACCAAGACACATAAAGGACTTGCGTCACTATGTAGGTACAGATACGTCAACAAGTGACACTAGCAGTGAGTGCTCAGAAAGTGAACAAATAATTACCATCGGAGGTAGGGCTAGCACCCCTTCAGATGGTGAAGACTCTGTCGCGTGAGGTTGTCAGACCAGAAGAATCCTCAGAAGAAGAATCTTCAGAACATTCTTCAGATGGTTGTCAGATCAGAAGAAACCTCAGAATATAACACACAATCTCCTCCCACAGTTGCCCCGCCCGAGAAGCTTAAGAATAAAGAGGCCCGCCATGAGTGTCACTTATGTGACAGGGGGAGTGTAGTGAATGAGATAATCAAGTACCCCGGAAAAAGTTTGTGTTTTTTGTGCGCGATCTGCTGGGAGGGATTGCCAAAAAGTAGTCAGCAAAACTCTTATAGCGACTTACCTCGTCAACCCAAGCGAAAAAGAAACAAGTTCGTCGAGGAGTCGCTATAAGAGTGTATTAATATGCAAATTACGGAGCATCCTATCCCGGCTGAATGGGAAAAAATAGGTTCTGCCGATAAAAGCAGTTGGTGTTTTCGACTCGGGAGGAAAATTCGGGCAGTTTTGGCTACGGCGTTCGTGAGTTATTTTCCTGACGTGTTACAAGTGATTTTCTTTCTTTGTGTTGTGAAAGCCACAAATTTGCTTTGAGAATGCTTACTCTTCATAATGCAAAGCAATAGTTATCATTTACCAATTTATCTCTATCTATAAAAAGCAGGATGTGTGTGTAACAAATGCACGACCACAATTTTTGACAGATTTGCACCAAAATTTACATGCACATGCTCCAAGTTAGAGGAAAGGCCAAGACTGATTTTGCATTTCCCAACTCCCATCGATAGTGGAAATAATTGATTTTTTCATGCTTCTACGGCAGTTTTCATGTAGTTTGCGGCCATTTTCTACTGGCCAGAGTGAGAGCCTATAGTTGGCTGCTACGAATAGGCAGGAAGATTCTATTGGCCAGCGTGAGAGCCAACAGCTGACTGACATGAATGTTAACTAGCATGCAAAAAAAATCGATAGCTGCATTTATCACAAGTGGGAAAAATTTAAATCTGCATGGCACTTTACTCCAATTGGCTCATTCGCTTGCTTAAACTCAATATTGATTCTGATTCCGCAGAACTGGTTTGGGTGTGAAAAAGTATTTGTTGTTAACATTCTTTTTTCTTTCAGTTTTTCCAGTTACGAGTCCTTTTTTAAAGCTGATCGTTTTGTGTTCATTTTGTTTAGTTTTTTTTCGTAACAGATTTAATGTTTAGTATAGAGCTTAGAAAAAATTTGCAGTGTGAGATAGGCAAGAAGTAAGGCATGTAGCAACATCAACACAGCAAAGGGCATTCCTTTAAATGCAAGGAAGGGCAAAAATATTTTAAGTCAAGTGATAGCGATTGCTGTATGAGTCGTACAATTTTTTAATCAAGTACGGTCAACACTGGGCCATACTGCTAGTAAATAAATATGAAAACAATTTTTATTCATAAATTTAAACATTTACTAAATTATTAAAATATGTGAACTAACTATAAGGAAATCTTTATTTACCTTTTTATAAAGTTTAAATCAATTGACAATTAGCTGATATTTTACCAACCATTCCAATAAATAATATAATAAATAAACAATCTAATAGTGTTTATTATTTTTGTTGTCAGTTTTCAAGAAATAAGAAAATGTATAAATTCACTTTCATATGTTTAGGTTTTATTGCAATTCTAATCATTGCTTTTTAAAACAATAAATATTGCTGAGAAGTAAAAGTGGTTAAAATAACAGTGGTGTCAAGGAAAAAACTTTTTTGACACTGTTTTTTTTTGCAGGAACAAACGTCTAAGATTGCCAAAAAATACAATGAAAAGTAAAAAAAAATATATGCTGTTTAGATTTATTTACATTCTCCGCAAAGTGAATGTAGACAAACTACCACCCTCACAAAGTGAGGGGTCAATTTATATATTGATTGTAATACTGAATTGATCCTCCACTTTACACCCAGATTATAATTTCTTGTTTATTTATCAAATTCTGATAAGGTATGAATCCACCTCTTCTCCCAGCTATGGGTTAATTAGTAAGAATTGTATCACTTAATCATTATCTCCAAAAAATAAAAAAAAACCTTATGCTATAAAAAATATTTCTGGCTTTAAATAACCTGCAAAGGGGTTGATAAGCCATAGAAAATAAATGACTTAAACAGTATTTAATTGAATTCACTCCTCCTGAGCAAAGATTCATGTGTGGCTTCTACTGCTCTTTTCACCCTCTAGGAATTGCCCATTCTTCACTACCAGAGTAAGAAGAAATAGGACAAATTTTCGTTTTTTTTTTTTTTTTCTTCTTCTTCTTTTTCTTTTTCTTTTTTTTTTTTTTTTTTTTTTTTTTTTTCAAAAGAGATCTATCTTTTGTTAAACAATATTGAATTGCTGATATTGGTTATCTATTGTTGCATTATTGTTTTTTCGTTTTTCATTTTTCTTTGAAGCAAATCAAGAAAGAAAAACTTTTCAATGATTTTTTTTTTCTTATTTATTTTCAGAAGTTCTCAATGCCTACTTGAGATGCAGAAATCCAAGAGAACCTTTTGTTAAGGTACAATTCCCCCCCTTTTTTCTTTTTTCTTTAAATTTAACCTTCCAATTCCAAATAAGGAACTTCTGGATGTGGTACCATTATCATTCAAAGAGTTTCTCATTCTAGAAATTTATTTCTATCTCTCTCATATATATATATATATATATATATATATATATATATATATATATATATTTTATTTATAAAAAAATTATAACATAAGTATGTTATAAAATCACTACAAAAATCGAGCCCTATATATATATTATATGCAGTGTTATATTAGAACATGCACATACCCACTACAAAACTGTACATCTTGTTTCAACGTTAAAACAAACATATTTAACATTTCATTACAGCTCTACTTTTGTATTGGGCTCCTTTTTAAAATTAATATTATATATATATATATATATATATATATATATATATATATATATAAATATAAAATGTAAAAGTATGAAGAGTAAGATTTCAGCATTGAAAACATTAATTTAAAACAGAGCCCAATGCAAAAGTAGAGCTGTAATGAAATGTTAAATATGTTTTTTAATGTTGAAACAAGATGTACAGTTTTGTAGTGGGTATGTGCATGTTCTAATATAACACTGCATAATATATATATATATATATATATATATATATACACACACATATATATATATATATACACATACATGAAGGAAAAGCTTAACACCTCACAAAAATATGATAAATCATAATTTATTTAACTATGGTTTTAAGTTATGCTATATTTATGGATAAAAAGGCTCAATATCAGGAAAGAGTATATGTAAATATGAAAGTGAATATTGAAGTCAACACCAAGTGACGACAGTGTTTCATACTTGAATGCAATTTTTGTTCAAGTATGAAACAGACTTGTCATTCAGAGTTGACCTAGGTATCCACTATATATATATATTTAAGACCTTTTTACATTCTTTTTATAGATACAAATATTTAAGTAAAAGACAGTAAAATTGACCTTGCTAACCGAACGCACCTCTGTGGCCAAACAGGTTCAATTCCTGTCGAAGGACGAATATTTTCTATGAAAATTTCTCGAACATTCAGGCCGGTAAATGTTGTTTAATACTGTTTATTATAAACAGCATTTACAAAAAAATATTTGTATCTATAAAAAGAATGTATAAACATAAAAATGTTTTAAAAATAATTATCGGACTTTGTCCATTTTATTTTATATATATATATATATATATAAAATATATATATATAACAGAAAGAACATATAAAATCCGTGTTCTTATAGATATTTTTATTTTACAAAATAGTGCTCAATGTAAATTTACAGAGCATTAATATTATAAATTAATTGATTTAAAATATGGTTTAAAAACCATATTTTAAATCAATTTATAATATATATATATATATATATATATATATATATACATGCACACACCTGTCCTGGGTAAGACGTTAAACTATGTCCAACAGCAAGGCCTCTAATCAGGAGCTTTTGAGGAGCATGGAACCACCTCTTAATTGCTGGTGTTCCCAGGTCCACCCTGACCTGGGGTGGTAGCACCTGTTAGGGTCCCAGCTATGGGCAAATAGTTAACACCCAAACTTGTGTAAAAATAGTTTTTAATACCAGAAATACTTCTAATCAAAAAAATTATTACTAGCAATAATTTTTGAAGGAAAAATTATCAGCAATACTTAAAAAAAATACCAGTAATACAAACAGCTATACATTCTTAAGAATTTGGATTGTACTCAAAAATATGGGTAATTAAAAAATGGTTCAAATATATATGTATACGTACACTTTTTTTTTTACCAAACTATTGCTATGAATCTATTTAAAAAATTTTGTTGGCATTAAATGATCCACTGAGGTTTTGATATGCTATAAAATAAAACAAGCAACCAACACACACCAAGGAAAACTATAAACAAATCATGAGGCCAAACTCTTCAAAAAGTTGGAATTTGGCTCCAGAAAGAAATTTTATACACATGGTCTCTTCTATGTTGTATACCTAAGAGTAAAAAAAATCCTAAGAATTTTTTCTTCACTGTAAAAAATAAAATTTCTTAAACGAAGTCCTATAAAATTAACTTAACAATTATTAAATCAAAAAGCAGGGCTTTTGTTATAGTATTTTTCCAAACGAATCAGCTTATTAAAATTTCATCAATTGGTCTGTGAAATTGAATGAAAATCTCAGCCAAAAATGTTGGCAATAACTTCAACAATATAAAATACTGTGAGGATTTCATCATGTGTCAGCGTGTTGCAAAAAAATTCTAGTAGAGAAAAAAAAAATGCAACAAATAATAAGTGCAGTTATTAAGTTCACAACAAAAGGACGACTATTATTTGATGCGAAATTTAAGAATTTATTTACAATTAGATTTAAATCGGGAATGGAAGAAATGTATAATGGTCAGCTCAAAATATACTTTTAAGTGCCTAATGAAAATTTAACTGCATATACAGGCAATGTTTACTCTTCATGCCCCCCAAAAAATGGTGTGTCAAAAGTATGTTGGTATTAGTCTTTGTCAAATGTGTTTTCACATGGTATATCCCTATAATGGAAGAATAACATAAAAACTATGACATGTGTATCTTCAACCAAAAAAGGAAACCAACAAAGTGACATGAAAAGGAAACACTAACATGCCAAAAACACTATGACATGCCAAAAGGAAACACTATGACATGCCAAAAGGAAACACTATGACATGCCAAAAGGAAACACTATGACATGCCAAAAGGAAACACTATGACATGCCAAAAGGAAACACTATGACATGCCAAAAGGAAAATATTTCCTTTTACTAATGAAGTAATACCAATACTATGAAGAATTACGTAGTATGAGGTTGGGAGTAGTGATATTGGAGTCACTCTTCATACTACCAATATAGGTATACAGCGATAGTCTAAGCATTACATATAGAATACTTTAACAAATTGCATTATACCAAGTATGAGTTGTTTTATAACTATAACCTTATAATAAGATTCTATGAACACAAAAGGGATCTTTTACAAAATAACTCACTCAGTGCATTAGTTGATCTCTGTAAGGAGTCTGACCATAATTTTGATTTTTTTTTAAAAAAAAAAAAAAATGATACTTTAATTAAAAGAGAAAGTAATTTAGTAAGATAAAAATGAATAGAAAGTGATTTAATTGCTGGATTATATTTAAAATGATAAAACCATAAACAAAAAAAAAAACTATACATAAACAGTTAGACCTTATACCCAAAACATAAAAAAAAAAAAAAATATTAATATAAATTTAAAAATTAGCATTCCCTGTCTTTGGACACATATGTAATCACATCAACACAAGCTTCACTTTAAGGATGAAACATGACACACATGAAATAATGTTTGCACTTTGTCATAGATTATAATATATATATATATATATATATATATATATATATATATTTTAAAAACAAGGAAACCATTGATTTTAATTTTAAAAGTCTCTAGGGCCCTTTCAGCCAACATCTCATCAGGAGACAATCGTTGGATTAGCGAAATGAATAATAACGATATTGAAGAACAAAAAAGAGGGGGAAACACACTTAAAATAACGAACAAGTATATATACTTGTAACGAGGGAAGGGATCGTGTAAATAAATTAGCGAGGGACAGTTAAAATAAAATATCCCCCAACAGATTCAGAGACCTTATAAATTCTTTCTGCCAGCAGAGAGAAGGTTTTCTTAATCCTATACAGACCGATTCCAAAATCTTCAAATGATTATTGGAATCGGCTGCATGAATAATTCTAAACCACTCTTTTTTATACAATTTGGCACAAGCTATATTATTTTAAGTGTGTTTCCCCCTCTTTTTTGCTCTTCAATATCGTTATTATTCATTTCGCTAATCCAACGATTGTCTCCTGATGAGATGTTGGCTGAAAGGGTCCTAGAGACTTTTAAAATTAAAATCAATGGTTTCCTTGTTTTTAAAACTATTTATAAATTTTGTACTTCCAAACATTTGTTTTTATATATATATATATATATATATATATATATATATATATATATATATATATATAAAAAGATGTGTCGGGTGTGTGCATGCTATGAGTTTATAATATGGTCTCCACTGATGAGAATGTCTGTAGAAATAAAAGAAAAACTGTTTTATTCATTTCAGGATTACAACTCTGCCCTTTCAGCTATTGTACAAGCAAATACAACCCTGACCAATGCTTTGCATTTGGCTTCTGCCTACAACATGGGCAGTAAGGTAAGTTAAATCCTTTTTTACTTTTGATCATCAGCTTTGCAGTGTCTCTCTTTTGTTGTTAGTCATAAAATTTTCTAGAACTGAAAGTCTTTGAAGTATAGAACTTCTGTGATTGTTGGGATTCAAAGTGAATTTTTTAATTCTTTAATCCGCCATCTTTTTTTTTTTCTACTTTTCTGGACAAGAAAGTTGACCATTGATTTTGCTAATAATCTTGTCTTTTTGTTGCAAATATAAATTGCAGAACTGCCCAACAAACAGATTTGACAAAGTTTGCAATAAACAATAACAAGAAAAGAAAGCAAAAAAAGTATATAAGGCAAGAAAACAATATATGCAAAGGAAACACTATCACATACTAAAAGGAACAGTGATAAGATAAAGCAATAGTAATATTGCAAAAAGTTCACAAACTAAGAATTAGGGTTGATACACGAGAACAAACTCAGTGTTCTGACTTCAAGACTAGACAGACCAGGACTGAGTCATATGAAACTGAGAACAAGCCTATTTTATTGGCTAAGAAGAAATCCCAGCATGCATTTGTGTGCCCTCTGCCTATAAAGTGGGGAAGAGAAAGTGTATTGCAGTCATTTTCCTAAACCAAAGTGGAACCAACACTTCCAAATACAGTTTTGGTTTCAGTCTTGTCATTTGTAGGCCTATAATCAAATCACACTGAAAAGTTAAACAGCACCAAGTACAGTCAGTACTTTGATGGGGCACTGCTTGAGAATACTCAGTACTGTAAGCGATGTCTTAAAAATCTGAAATTTGTTTTGCCTTTGAATAATCCGCAAAGAGATGATAAACCATAAACAATCATTTACAGACTCAAACTTGTCTGGCCAACAAAAGTTACAAATTTCTTGAATTTGTTAAAACTAAACAGAAAATACCTTCATGCAATGAAATAGACAATTTATCTGAAAAGTCTAATGGAATTATCAAATCAAGGAAATATCTTGGGCATATATAAATAAATGTATCCGCAATATGACATAGTGTCAAAAGAAAATTTTTCAATGATGCTGCTTTTTTAAGTATCTGTCTATATTTCGTCAAGGACACATGGCACAGTGGATAAAGGTGTTGGTTAGATCCAGTGACAGAACCCAAAGAGTGAGTTCAATACCCGGTTAAGTCAGTGGAGAACTTTCTACATCTACGTTCAATAAACAAAACAGCAATAATTCAATAATGTTGATCCAAATGTTTTATGAATCCTGAAGTGTACACTATTTACATTATTTCAAACTATTGTCCTCATCATTGTCGCCATATTTACTACAACGTTTCGGCCATTGTACACTCCGGCCTTCTTCAAGTGGTTGGAATGTCAAACTGAACCCTTTATTTTGTTCACTGGAGTAGACTGTTTTAGTTCTTCAAGGACACATGGCACAGTGGATAAAGGCGTTGGTTATATCCAGTGACAGTGTGAGTTCAATACCTGGCTAAGGCAGTGGAGAACTTTCAGAAGGAAATTAACAGGAGATAACTGATAACTGACATCCATTAAACATGGCACGTGGAACTAGAACAGTCTACCCCAGTGAGTGAAATAAAGGGTTCAGTTTGACATTCCAACCACCTGAAGAAGGCCAGAGCGTACAACGGCCGAAACGTTGTAATAAATATGTCGACAAAGATGAGGACAATAGTCCGAATAATATAAATAATAATGTGCTTTTTTAAGGACCTTCACTCGAGCAATTTTTTTTAGAAAGCGATGATTTAGAATTAAAATAAAACCTAAATATATGTATAACAATCTGATTTCTTATACATCTTTTGAAGGTAAGAAGATAAATTCCTTCCTTTTTTAAGTCCACTGAGGAGTTTCATAGGAATTTTGTCTCCAATCCATCTTTTGAGTAAATCGAAGTGTCAATGTTTTGGGGATTTATGTGTACAGCTATCTTTGAATTTGGGAAACATACAAATTTTATCAATGACTTTATATAGTCATAAAAATAGTCCTTTGAATATCTGACCACCCATGTAGTTTTGTGGGTGGTCTCAACACTTCCGGATGAGTAGGGGACCTCAGGATTATCCATATAAGAGGAGTGATAGAAAGATCAGTAGTGAGGAATTAGAAGTCTCAGAGGTCAGTGAATTTAGGGAGATAACAGTTCATCTGAAGGAAAAGATAAGCCAGTTAAGTGAGAAATCGTATTATTGCGACTTCCCAACCAGAGAGTCTTGAAAAAAATTGTCTTCATTTATTTGTTGAAAGCAATCATGGCCGAAAAGACAAACCTGTGCACATAGCAAATTTAGTGTATATGCAGATACTCAGCCTTGGATGTCATCCCAAATGCAATGACAGACAATTGGAGAACGTGTCCCAGTTACATCACAAATGGCATCACGTATGAAAGTGAATTTATACATTTTCTTCATGCTTGAGAATTGACAATAAAAATAATAGACACTGTTTCTTAGATTATTTCTTGGAATGGTTGGCAAAACATCGGCTAATTGTCACTTGATTCAAACTTAACAAAATGGTAAATAAGGATTTTTTATAATTTAGTAAATGATTATAAATTTATGAACAGAAATTGTTTCCACATTTACTTCTTTATAAATTAGTAAATGATAAATATTACAATTACATTGAATTAGTTTTAATTGTATTAGTTTTTAGAATGTTGTAAATATAAAATCGTTCTTGTAAATAAACAATCACACAAGCAAGCACTTCGATGCTGGTCATGAGGAACTGAAACAAAACCTTTTACATGACATCAGACACTGTGATTAATTAATTTTTCTCATCTCATATCAAGAAGAAATGTAGGCTTGATACTTTCCTTCTTTTTCTTGAATGAACACATGCTTTCTGTGAAAGCAAGGTTTTCATTCATCTAAAAGCATAGGCCTGAAAATTTCATTTCTTCTTTCCTAGTCCTCTGAATTTGAAGAGAATCAGTGAAAGGAGTTATTTCACACTTACTACAAGTTCAAAAACACAATAGAGCATTGCATGCAGTCTATTATATTACATCTAATATTACTCCCATATCTGGTTTGCTGCTCTTGCTATATATTTAGAAGCAATGTTATTGGTCTTGATCTGGCATCTTGGCTTCACATTAATAGAATACAGCAAAGTATTGCATGCATCTACTATATTAAGAGCAATCATTTGTGTTCAGTCAATGATTGTTCAAATCTGCCAATAATTGTTTCTGTATCCAATTTATTGAACAATGTCTTTTCAATGGAGAGTGTCATACCTGATTCCAAATTCTCCTCAGAAAGCGAATTTCGTAACCTTGTCTTTATGATCTCTAGCGTTAAAAATGTCCTTTCACATTGGATTTTAGTAACTTTTAGTGTGCAGATGACTTTAGAAAGTTCTTATTTCTTTTTATTACTAAAACAGTTGTGTGTTTGTTTTCTTTATTGCATTTCTATTTGATATAAGGGGTTCACTCCATCAGGGTCCTGCTTCATCAGAGGCGCACTTGCCACAGCAGGTGAGGTGCATCTGTCTGAGAGCAAAAAATGCCATGTCTTATAACATCACCCCTCATATGTATAGCAGAGTAAGCCAAAGACCATTTAAACCATATTTGGTTTACTGCTCTTGCTATATATTTAGATGCAATGTTATTGGTCTTGACCTGGCATCTTGGCTTCACATTAATAGAATACAGCAGAGCATTGCATGCAGTCTACTATATTAAGAGCAATCATTTGTGTTCAGTCAATGATTGTTCAAATCGGGGTCCCGCTTCATCAGAGGATCATTTGCCATCAGGCAAGCTAAACCACTGGCCATTTTGGCATTGGTCCACAGCAGGTGAGGTGCATCTGTCTGAGAGCAAAAAATGCCACGTCTTATAACATCGCCCCTCGTATGTATAGCAGAGTAAGCCAAAGACGGTTTAAACTTAAACGAAATGATAATTTACATGGAATTATCAAAATTTATGACAAAAGAACATCAAGATAATTATTTGTTCAATATAATTTTACCTACATATAATTTTGATTCGCTCTCTCTTAGTTAGCACGACCATTACACCTTGTCTTTATGATTTTTAGCTTTGAAAATGTCCTTTCACATTGGACTTGAGTAACTGATGGTGTGCAGATGGCTTCATAAAGTTCTTATTACTTTTTATTACTAAAACAGTTGTCTGTGTTTGTTTTCTTTATTGTATTTTTATTTGATATAGAGGACCTAATTTCATCAGGGGGCCCACTTGCCATTAGGCAAATTGACATCCTGGCCAGTCTTTTACTAGTTACAATTCAGTTTTATCATATCTGCCAATAATTGCTTCTGCATCCAATTCATCTAACAATTAATACCAATACATTTCATAGTAGAATTACTACCAATTCATTTTATCTGTAGTTGAAGGTATGCAGTTGCATTCAAAATATATTTAGTTGAAGTCATAAAATTGTGTTCAAAATACCACAATTCTGGCATTAAATGACTCATAAGGAGTTGATGTGCCTTTAAACAAATCAATAATCATTTAAGAAGAGTTCTTTGTTGATTTTTTTATTCAGGTAAGCTTATTAACTTTTCCTCCCACCCTAACAGGATAACTGATATTATGTAACATTTCAATACTCTTTTGTTTGTTTCTAAGAAATTTTTTGTTTCTTTATACTTTGCTTGGCTTTTAGAAGACATCTTTCGCTATCCCAATGCACCTTCAGATTTTGGAGTAAGACTTCAAAGAAGCAAAAGCCCAAATTCTTCTCTTTATCAAAAGAAACCCATATATTTTTTTTCTCTTACTTTCAGCTGAGGAATTTGGCTCGGACGATGCGTGCTGAGGTTAATGCAGCCGTCTCCAATGTATCACTCCTTAATCAAATATCTGGTTGCCGTTTTATCCATGACAATTATGTTGAGGCTCTTGATGGTCTCTGTCGACAAAGTCTGTAAGTTTCCTTTTATTTTTTCATCTATTTATTTTTGGTGTTTCTAATTTGGTTAAGTTGGAATTACTCGAATGTATGGAAAAATGAAATAAAACCAATAGCTAAAATAATAATAAAGAATTAAAAAGAATAAAGAAATTTGTTTTTCCATGATAAAAGGTGTGTTTTTGGAAAGTGTTCAGATGTGTTTTAGCAGCTCTACTCATGAAATAAGTGAATTGGTCGTTCCATCTATGCACAAAGCTGACTTGAGCTCAACTATTTTAACCATTTTTATCCTTACTATAAGTTATTTCTGAACCGAAAACAGAAAATGCACCAGTTCACAACACCCTGAGCATATGGCAGTTTCTAACCGAGAAAAACCTCAGTGTATTGGAAGAACTGCCCTATTCACATCTTGCTCTGTGTGACCTTCCTTTTCCCTGTGCTCAAAGGGATAATCAAAGAAACTTGTTTTGAAGATGTGGAGCCCATCAAAAGGCCATAACACCGGTGCTGAGTGGTATCTAAAAAGAATCATCATTTTATATATATATATATATATATATATATATATATATTTTTATTACACGTTTCATTAAATAATATAGACAAGTGTTGTCTATTTATTTTATGTAAAATTTGTTCGTAACATCTGATAAGTTTGATAACATTATCATTAAAACGAAGAAAAAGAAATTCACAATATTGATCCATATTTTTTTATTATAATCTAAGCTTTCGCTTACTTTAGCCATTATCAAAGATGTAAATACAAACATATCAAACAATATACGGACACGACAGTGATGATAGTCTGTCATTGTTTACATAGATAATCACTAAGAAACGATAAACACGCTGCATATAAAGACGCTAGAAGCAAAAATCGCACCGCATCTCATGACGTCACACATGACTACACAAGAGTGAATTGGAGAATGAAGTAAGGAAAGCCGTTGGTATAAAACCAATGGCTTCTGTTACCAATTATAGACATTTAAGAATATTTGTAGAGATGCCATAATTGACTTTGTTTAGGTTGGGTTTTAACTGTTTGATGTATAATGCTTCAAGTATTTTTAGTTTTTGTTTATTGTTTTCATGTCGAAGAGGAAAGTGTCTAGTTGTGTTTTCGACAAGTATTTTAAGGAATTGTGATAATTAAGATTTTTTTTATGTTGTTTTAAATGCCTAAAAATGTTAGTTAAAACAACATGGAATATTAGTGTTTAAGCCTTTTTATTATATCCTTACTATGTCCTAGACATTGAGTTCTACCTGGATTCTTCCTCTTGGAAAATTTTTTTCTGAAAATATACATGTATGGGTATTTTTATATATATTTTGCATATGTATGTATATTTTCCACTAATATATATATATATATATATATATATATATATATATATATATATTTATGAATAAAAATGACAATAGGAAAATTGGTAATTGCTGACGATTTCGTCCAATGTGGACTTTATCAAAGCAAAATACGAAAATGAAATCAAATGAACAAAAGTAACTAATGAAAAAAATCAAAAAACAGAATGTACCTAGCAACTGGAATGTAGAGAAACGCTATTTTCATATTTTTTTTTTTTTTTAACTGAAAAATAATGGCAGAGATTGTCACGTGTGGAGAATATTGTCATTATATCTGTGTTGATGTATTCAACCATTTTCTTTTGATTTTATGAATCTGTTGTGCATATTTGTTTGTAAGAGCATTAATTTTGTTAAGAAAGGTGAAATAGGGAAAAAGCCTGGGCGTAAATTAATATTTGGATAATTTTCTATGGCGGCACTCTCCAGAATTTTCCTTCTGAGTGAGTTATTTTCTTTTTTTTATGAGTGTAGCATTTTTAAAATCAAAATTATGGTTGTATTTATTTCTATGTATGACTATTGCATTAGCTAAGTTGTTTTTTGTGAGGTCTCTTTTGTGCTCATAAATGCGTTTTTTTCAAACTTCTACTTGTTTCTCCAATATATTGGGAGGAGCAGTTTTGGCAATTTATTTTATAAATGCCTGCTTCAGAAATATTAGTGCTATTATTGTTTGAAGATCTTAGTATATCTATAATGGTTTTTGAACGTTTGGACACCCCTCCTAATACACCATTGTCAAGTAAGAATTTTAATCACTGGTTTCGAAGCTTCTCATCGTTTCTACGCAAAATTATTAACCCCGACATCCATACTGACTTAGATAAACTTGATACTCTGATAAATTGTGTTTCTTCTGATGTATATGAATATATTGCTGAGTGTAATACTTTCAATACTGCTGTTAACCGTCTGAAAGAACTGTACATAAAACCCTGAACAAAGTTTTCGGGGCCCCTGGCATTTACTTGCTACTTGCAGCCAAAAAGAGGAGGAAAATATCGACGAATACGCATAAAGACTACAGTTACTAGCGAAAAAGAATGTAACTTTAAAGTCTGTTGATGCGTTCAAAACCGCGACGACTTTGTTAGAGATGCATTTATCACAGGTTTACGCTTCAAACATTATTCGGCAAACGCTACTTTAGACGAAAACAAAACACTGCATTTAAATATAGCCATTGACCAAGCTAGAGCGCTCCATGCAGCTCAGAAAATTCAGAAGCATACACAAACACCAATTGTAGGTACAGTTTCTCAGGAAAATACCAGTACCAGTGTCTAGTCAACAGATCCCATTAATGCTTGTTGTGCAGCTTCGGCTAACACCAAGTATACGTGTTTCTTCTGTGGAGGACCTCATCATAATAGAAGCATGTGTGCAGCAAGAAATGCTATTTGTTTTAAATGTAATAAAGAAGGCCATTTCTCAAAAATGTGTCGTTCGAGCCCAAAAATGACATCTGCTGCAACATGCTCTCACAGACTCGCGACAATGTTGATATCAAATACTACATCTGCTTCCTTAGGATCCCTAAAACAGGCTGCATTATACGTGTTAGTCGGGAAATATGGCACCGGTACAGCGCTAATGGATACGGGGAGCTCAGGATCCTTTATCTCTCTCGGTTATGTGAAGAAACACAGACTACATATAAAACCTGCAGCTGGTAATGTATCCATGGCGTCATCATCACTTAAAGCCTCTATCAAAGGACAGTGGACTTGAACCTTCTAGGTGAGTGGTATCCAGATGTAAAACTTTCAGTTCTACCCAACCTCTGCTCTGATATTATTCTTGGCCAAGATTTCATGTCACAACATTCCATTTGGTAGATGTGGGAAGAAGGGGGAACTGGAGTCCATATCTTTTGCATTCAGATTGCCCCTAAGAAAGATCTGGTAATCTCTCATCCTATCTCCTGTAGTGTGCCCTCTGCATTAGTAGACACACCATCTTTATTTTCCAACATTGATCCAGACTGTAAACCTATTACAACTAAATCTAAAAGATGGGGAGAGGGTGATAGACTTTTCATACAGACTGAGATTGAGAAAATGATCAAAGAGGGTGTAATTGAGGAAAGTACTTCCCCTTGGAGGGCTCGGGTCTTAATAGTAACAAATGAACGTCAAAGAAAGAGACTAGTAGTCGATTATAGTAGAACAATTAACAGGTTTACTAGATTAGATGCTTATCCATTACCAAGAATGGATGACTTAACTCAGGAAATATCAAAATTTAAAATTTATAGCTCATTGGATCTGAAGAAAAAATGTATATCATCAGATACCAATAAAAAAAATGAAAAGAAGAGGATAAGCCCTATACAGCATTTGAAGCTAATGGTAAAACTTTACCAATTTTGTAGAATTCCTTTTGGAGTGACTAATGGTGTTGCATGTTTCCAAAGGATAATAGACAAGATTATTAAGGAAAATAATCTAACGGGAGATGTAGATGTATGCCTATGTAGACAACATTGTTGTAGTTGGGAAAAAATCAACAAGACTATGATGAGAACTTAGAAAAATTTAAAAAGATTACGACACAGTATAACCTCACTCTCAATGAAGAGAAGTCTGTGTTCTCTAAAACATCCATTGATTTTCTCGGCTATAATATATCACAGGGCTTACTTAGACCTGATGCAAAACATCTATGGCCATTAAGAGAGCTACCTATTCCTCAGAACACAACCTCTCTGCGCCAATCACTCAGAAGAACTGGCTGGATTATTCTCTTACTACTCCCAGTGGATACCCAAGTTCTCTGACAAAATTAGACCCTTGATAGCAGCTAATTCATTCCCTCTTGATTCAGAATCGATAAAAACATTCGAATTTTTCAAGGAGGAAATTGAAAAGGCCTTGTTGCACTCAGTCGACGAAAAGATACCTCTCGTATAGAAACCGATGCCTCTGATACTGCTATTGCAGCTACTCTCAATCAAGCAAAACCGTCCCAGTGGCATTCTTTTCAACTGAGTTGAAAATAATTCACTACATGTACGACTACAGAACAAAAACATTCTTCCGTGAAAAGGAGGCTTGTGCAATAGTAGTCAGTTAAAAAGTGGTCACATTACCTATCAGCACGACGTTTTTTGATAGTCACAGATCAACAAGCTGTGAATTTCATGTTTGATGCAAGAAGGCATGGAAAGATCAAGAACAGCAAGATCGAAAGATGGAGAATGGATTTAGGGTGTTACGAAAGTATGACATCATGTACCGACCAGGGAAAAACAATATTCCAGCTGATACGCTCTCGGGTATTTTCAATAACAATTGGTGCCCAGTGCAATGCACTCAACAACATGGGAAGATTGCATGAAATACATGAACATCTTTTGTCATCCGGTATAAACAGGTTGGCTCATTTTGTTAAAGTAAAGGAATCTTCCGTACTCTATTGAAGAGGTTAAGAGAGTGTGTGCAGCATGTACAGTATGTGCTAGATGGAAACCACACTTCTATACACCAGAAGCAGGACACCTAGTCAAAGCAACACAACCAATGGAACGACTCAACATTGGCTTTAAGGGGCCCCTTCCTTCAACTTCGAAAAACCGTTACCTACTAACGGTTATAGACGAGTACTCACGTTTCCCTTTTGCTTTCACATGCACAAGCACAAATGCAGACTCTGTAATACAAAGTCTAAATCAAATATTCATAGTATTTGGCATGCCGTCCTATATCCATTCGGATAGGGGTACATCCTTCTTATCAAAGGAAGTGCGTGAATATCTCACCAATTTCGGGATTGCTACTAGCCGAACAACACCTTATCACCCCCAAGGAAACGGTCAGTGTGAACGGTATAACGGAATTATATGGAAACACACATTATTAGCCCTAGCCTCAAGAAATCACAGTGGGAAACAGTTTTGCCTGAAGTACTACACTCTATAAGATCTCTTCTTTGTACCGCTACTAATGCCACACCATGAAAGAAAGACTCTTTTCCTATCAACGGCAAATTATGGTTGTATTTATTTTACTCCCCAGCGGTCACTCCTTACCTACTTGGCTTTCACGCCAGGGGCCTGTTCTTTTATTTTATAAATGCCGTCCCATGTCCGAGCCAGTAAAGTACGAACCAGTGGTTGAATCACGAAGTAGAATTACTCAAAAGCAAACCCCAATATGCACACATGAGATTCACCAGTGGCAAAATATGAATCTACAGTCTCTGTAAGTGACCTAGCACCAGCAAGGATCTCATTACAAAAAACATGGGGATGTCGAGATGATAACATCCAGAAAGATCTAAATGATTCTACACCCACTAATGAAAATCCCAAGGAAAAAGAAGTAGATAGTAACGATTCACAAACTATCGTTAACCCAGAAATTGTATCTTCTCCAAGTGATCTAAATATTACTCCCCTCAGGTAATGTCAAGAACTCCTGATATACCCAGACGATCCCAACAGGAAATTCATAAGCCAAAGAGGTATGATGAACTGTGGAAAAAAAAGGGAGGGGGGGGGGAATGTACTATACTTATCTGCCCTTGGCATTTTGTTATTGTAATTACCTCCCTTACTTGCATTCTTCAGTTGACGAATCGCAGTCAAGGAATGTTTTGTTAATTAAATCCTTGTTAAGGAAAACCTGTCTTGTCAACTGATAATTGTCCATATTTATTAGCAAGAAAAATATCCCAGCATGCATCTGTAGGATTTATCTATAAATTGGAGTGGGGGTAGCAGGCATTACCGAGATTAAAACCAACAATTTCAAATTTAAATATTAAACTGAAGACAGAAAATGTGTGACAAGAATTTCTAAGCTTAAAATATCTTCTATTTATTTTGTAGTTCAAAAATAAATAGTTATCTCTTAAAATGTCAGACTTTATTGACAGCGTGACCTCAGTAAATAGGACTTGACGTTTAAAATGATAACCAAGATGAATTTTAAAATTCCTCCTTGGCATTCTAATTCATATCAGATGAAAAGAAATACCATTCAAAAATTAATTTTAGCGATCACCTTTAACAAAATGAAGCAAGGTCAAATATGACTGCAATAGCACCTTATACACTGTACTGTTTGAAAGTGTGACATAGATGTCCATGTTAGAACATTGTCAGTGTGTTTATATATTTTTGTTTATATATTTTATTTTTCTCAAGACTTTCTAGAAAAGCATATATTTACATACAGCAAGTTCCCTTTAAAGCGTTACCAAAGATAATGTCAAGAGAAGATCTGGGTTGATTCTCACAGACTATTTCAACTGGAATAGGAAAGAATTGTAAAAAAATTATATCTAAAACGTATTGGTAGGGATAAAAGTATATTCAATTTTTGCACACAGTTCAAATTTCACACATTCCTGGGGTAGGGGTTTCACTCTCTCTCATACATACATATATATATATATATATATATATATATATATTCCTCACTGATAGCAAGACTCAGTTTCATGCACAATGCAATCTTCAAGTGTTGAATATAGACTGACCACTATATAATTTAAATTTTTTTAAATATATCCAGTTATCGTAATGTTGGCACAATTATTATACTGGGGTTACAGTTGACAGATTATTAATTGAACTGTGGACCTAAGTTTGAGACAGTACCTCTTTTTTTTTTTTTTTTTTTCTAAACCAAGAATATTTGGTTAGAATTAACTGCCCTTTTGGAATAATACACACACACACACACACACATATCTATATATATCTATATATATATCTATATATATATATCTATATATATATATATATATATATATACATTTTGCAATTATGAAATTAATAAGAACCAGTTAATGAATCACAGATCAAATTTAAAGAATTCTCCACTTTTCTTAGTAAGAATTGAAATCCAAACATTAAAGGGTGGGCACCCTGGATCGAAGTGTTGCATGGTGGTATCTGCTTTTGCAGGATATTGTATTGCCTGGGTTTTTTTTTTTTTTTTTTTTTTTTTTTTTTTTTTTTTTTTCAGAGTCTCTGCAATCATCATTTAATAACCTTTAATAACATAATTAGCTAACACAAACAATTTAAAAAATTTTCTGGGTTTCAATTAGGCACACAAACATTACACTTTATACATTAGAAAAAAAACTATGAAGAACTTTATTTTACCATTGTGAATCTGTCTTTGAAATGTTAACTCCCTACCAATGCTTAAATAGTTGAAGACTGCCAGGACACTGTTTTAAATACCACTAGCATTTTTCAAAGAGATCAACACTGTCATGTCTTTCACTATTATCTGATCACTAGCTTTTTTTTTTTATTGTTGCTTTTATATTTATTTATTTTGTGTTTTTGCTAAATAAAAATATCGGTTACTTTTGTGACAAATGCAAAAGAAATAGATACTCTGAAAGCCACATTTGAAAAAAATTGTCCTTAACTTTACCTATGAACTCAGTCAAAAAAAATAAACTCCCATTCTTAGATGCTTTCGTAGAATACACTAACAACAGTTTCAACACCTCATTGTATAAAACCCCACAAGCAGAAACTCTTGCCACTTTAATTTTAAGAGTGAATACCCACTTAGATACAAAATGAGTGATAAAAATACTTCTCAAAGAGAGTACATGAGAACTCATCCTCTTATCTACTTTTCCTTAAAGAACTCATTGCAAAACACACTAGTTAACAATGGTTTTCCTAACTACCTCATCGACCACCAAATTAGACTATTTTTTTCCAATGTAAATAAGGATACTGAATACACAGACAAAAAACAATATCATTAACATCTTACTTATTATAAAATGCAGATTGTGTGTGTAACGTTTATATATTGGATCAGATTTCCTACATTTTTCAACCGATTTCAACAAAACTTCACAGGACTACATAAAATTACCTTGTGGTGGTTCTAACAGCACCAAAAATTTTTTTTTTTTTTTTTTGGCAGGTAGTGTTTCGTATTCTCTTGCACACTTTTTTCTTTATTTTTAACATTCAGAATGCTTTAAAAATTCCATTTACAAACAATTATAATAAAATTCTGTTCAATCGGGAGACTCATAATGATTGAAAACAATGTTTTTGTTTGAGTTTGACCAATTCGTAAAAAAAAAATTAAAATAACTAATTAAGACATGCGTGTCCATCAACCTTAAACAATAATCTTTGTCAATTTTATTTTTCAGTCTTTATGATGGTGGATACTTGATCTATCTCTTACTTTTATATCCCCAGGCAATGCCGGGATCTACTGCTAGTCTTCTATAAAAGCCAAATATACATCAATTATAAGCAAGATGAATCTTCTTTTAGAAATATCATAATGAAATACACTACTCCAGTTAACCCTCCAAAAATGAAATTATCTATTAGAAAAAATTTAAAACACCTAACCTTATTCTAAAAAATAACAACACACCTGCAAAATTACAATGAACAAACATTGTCTATGAGTTCAAATGCCCCTTAAGGAACTGTGTTCCTGATCAAACCAAACTCATAAATAATTACATTGGTCACACTACTACATGTCTATCAAGACAAGTTACACCTGTCTGACCACAGCTCCATTAGAACCCATTTAAACACACACACATACTTATCACTTCATCTGAAACATACTAATAAAAAATACAAGCATGATAACCTTGTTGCAGCGGGCCGAGAGGTGTGAGTGCCAATCGACCGTACAACTAAAAAGGGGACACAAAGGCAAGGAGATGGCAATAGCAAAGAAGGATGACAAACGCAGATGGTCCGTTGTAGACGATGGTAATCGTGTCTTTATTTGCGAATGGTGGATGATAAGAAGACAGAGGTCGTTTGAACGGTGTCCAGACGATAACGGGCGCTAGACGTCAGTGGGCACTGGATAAGGTCGTCAGCGGGTGCTGGAATAGGTCGCGGGACGTCAGTAAAGCGCCGCAGGGGTGAGCTGTAAACTGCAGGAGTGAGCTGGAAGCGGTAGGAGTGCTGGAAGAGTGAGCTGAAGGCTGCAGGAGCGAGCTGGAAGCTGCAGGAGAGAGCTGGCGTCACAGAGGGAAGGCAGTAGCGAAGAGTGAAGTGAGTGGAGTCTCGAAGAGTGGTGATCGAATGACTTTGGGAAGTTGGCTCTAAAAAAAAAACTGTTTGAACAACTGCTGCTACTGCTGCTGGGTCCCGTCAACTGCTGGGCTTGATCGACTTGACTGGGCGCCACAAAAGTCGCGAAATCAGGGAGGCTTCCTGCCCCCGGCCGGCTAAAACCGCTGTGAAGTCTCGGGGATATAGGTATGACGGTTCCTACAAGAGAAAGCGGTGACGCTAAACAAGTAAATGAATATAATTAATTCCGGGCCATATTAATTACAGTCAAAAGTGTGTTCGGTGTTTGTTGACTGTATTTAAATTAATTTCGGTTCGAAATTAAAGGTCTTTTTTTTTTTGTTTAGTGGCGAAAATTGAGTTTTGTGTGTTTCTGACAGTTTGGAAGGATGTCGTTGCTATTTTTAGCACACAAGGGCCGTGACCTTTCTCTATCGGCAGGCATAGCCGGGGTTGTTTAAGAAATGGTGGGAGTGGTGTTTGGGCACACTGCGACAACCTCACCCACATGTAAAAAAAAAAAAAAAATTGAAAATAATAGATGCCTTAATAATAAAAATGAAAAAAGCCAACACTCAGTAATACTAATTATGAATAGAGCCTCAATGTGCTTAACTTTGTTCAGAAAATAAACATTCCTATAACTCTAGATACATACACACAGCATATACATCCAGTTAAAAAAAAGTAAAAATAAAGCCATCCTAGATAATTTCTAAAAGTATAGCCAAAAGCGCTCAGAATTACAGAACATTTGGACAGTTTCTATGCACACTGTGTCCAGAAAAGAAAACACTTGTTTGAATGCAAGAAAAAAAATAAAAAACTTAATCACAGTACCTTGTCTGTTGACTTTAATTAAACATGTATGAAAGTGGGATTGCTGCCTAAATTCATGTGTGTGTGCGCATATATATATATATATATATATATATTGGAGGAAATATGCATTATCCAATAGGAATCAAACCTGTATTCCATATGGAAACCATCATATAGGTTTCTGTATAGGACACGGGTTTGATTCCTGTTGGAAAACACGTTTTCTATTAATTTGATATTAAATAAATATTTCACACATTCATTCATATATATATATATATATATATATATATATATATATATATGTATATATTAGAGATAGAGAGATAAATAGATATAATTAATACACAATAAAATTCAAAATTACTTCATATGTGGAATAAGCTTCTGATATAGACTATACCAGAATTAAATAAAACTTATATATAATGACATATATTATAACTTATTGTTGCTTTTTATCCCACCACTGTGTTGGTACACTTGCTATAAACAAAATCCTGATCTAGGTCTTCTAAAACACCACTCCTTACTACCATCAATCTTTCTTGCACTGAAATGGTCATTAATTGATATAAATGCTTTGCAGTTAGGTGAAGGTCATAGAGAATGTGTGAGTAGGAATTATTCTTTTTCAAATTAAAAGAAAAAGAAGTGACAACTCAGAAATTTGTCTCTGCCTTAAGAAACAGACAATGTGAAAATAAAACCAGTTTTCTCACACACTCTATATATATATATATATATATATATATATATATACACACACACACACACACGCCTCAATGTTATGTATATCTGGGGCAGCTGAAACAGTTTGTAATTTCTGCATGCTATGGACAGAGTTGTGGCAACACTTGATATGACAAGCAGCTTTCAGATCTGACCCCTAGTTGGCACGCCATCGCTTTGTTTACAATAGTACAACCACACACGTATCTTATTGCTCACTGGGGTTTTCCCCCTTTTTTATTTGCCAAGAATAAAGTGTGAGAACAAAATGTGAGGATAGAACTGAGGTACATCTCCCCCATTTCAACTGTACAACCTGCAAAGTGGTTGACATGTAGTGATGCCAAGACATTGACAGTGATTTCATGTTTTTAATAAATGACGTATAACTACAGGTGTGCATTGAAAAGGGTTATAGTTTAAAAATGTCTAAACTTTAAATGCAGTTATTAATCATTTTTACTGTGTAATTTCTTTTTTGTCCTTTTTTACCAACTGAATTTTTACTTTTTTTTTTTTTTTTTTTTTTTACTGACTGCATTTTTTACTCCTCTTTTTTTTACTGACTGAATTTTTCCTCCTCCTTTTATTACCAGAGGAATATCTCCTCCTCCTTCTTTTATTACTAGAGGAATATCTCCTCCTCCTTCTTTTATTACTAGAGGAATATCTCCTCCTCCTTCTTTTATTACTAGAGGAATATCTCCTCCTCCTTCTTTTATTACCAGAGGAATATCTCCTCCTCCTTCTTTTATTACCAGAGGAATATCTCCTCCTCCTTCTTTTATTACCAGAGGAATATCTCCTCCTCCTTCTTTTTTTTTATTTACCAGAGAATCCTCCTCCTTTTTTATTACCAGAGAATATCTCCTTCTTTTTTTTACCAGAGAATATCTCCTCCTTTTTTTTATTACCAGAGGAATATCTCCTCCTTTTATTACCAGAGGAATATCTCCTCCTTTTATTACCAGAGGAATATCTCCTCCTTTTATTACCAGAGGAATATCTCCTCCTTTTATTACCAGAGGAATATCTCCTTTTTTATTACCAGAGGAATATCTCCTCCTTTTTATTACCAGAGGAATATCTCCTCCTTTTATTACCAGAAATATCTCCTCCTTTTTATTACCAGAGGAATATCTTTTATTACCAACTGAATATCTCCTCCTTTTTTTTTTTTTTTTTTTTCCTCTTTTTTTTTTTTTTTTTTTTTTTTACCAAATGAATATCTTTTCCTCCTTTTTTTACCAGATGAATATCTCCTCCTACTTTTTTTACTGACTGAATGTTTTGTATTGAACGTTTTGTAATTAATTTTATAACTGTGTTACTCATGAAAATCCTTCATTTGGTATTTTTCAGTATTGGGGTGGCCTTCATTGCGCTGATGTGTAGTATCATTGGCCTGGCATTGACTATTAACATCTGCCTTGCTACAAGAGCTTCAATTCTTTTTGCAAAGAGGTAAGTATATATAATAGGTGTGTCCACAAATGTGGACATATTTTATGAGCATTTATGTAAAACATTGCTTTCAAGATTCTATTTGAATAGAATTTATGCTGTAGTAATGTGGAAGTTTGTTTGGAGACAGCTGTTTATAACTCAGGATGGAACCATTTTGGTTTCTATGGAGGAATCGTAGACCACAGGCTGCATTAGAAACAGAACTTGCACTAAGACAGAGACGAGACATCACAAAACATGGATAGGAGAATAAAAAAGAGTCTACCTTTTCAGATTAAATAAAGGGTCAGTTCAATATTTCTTGAAGGTTACCCAGATTGACATCTGAAGAAGACTGAAGGGCACAATGGCTGAAACATTGTAATAGCAAAAAATAATTTCTCATCCCAGAAACTCAAAACTTTGTGATAACAACAAATAATATGAAGATATTAGTCTGACTGTAAATAACTCCTTATCCTGGAAAAGCAAATTAGTGTTGAGTCATGCCTCCTGATTCCATCAGATGAGAATATTTCATCAGAAAGTCAAGTCACTTCCATAACTGATAAATTGTATTTTAGATTATAGAATTGCAATAAAGATAATTATTTATTTTTGGCAGTCAGGAAATTGTTTCCTTCTTTTAAAAGAATTTATTCTTAAATGTGTGTCTGCAGAAATGAATTGGCCAGGTGAGAGACAAGATCTTGACTTGGGTTGGATCTAGTACAGTGGGAACAATCAGTTTCTCCCTTGAAGGTGTTTCTTGACCAATTGATACAGTCCCCCAATAACAGTTGTCCTCATTCCCACTCTTTCATTTTTTTTTTGTTTTTTTTAACATTTTTATAATTGTGTAGGTTGGCTTGGGAATGTAGTAATTATTTCAGAATGGTGATATAACATAACTTACTTAGACAGGATATCCTTGAGGGTGCTGTTGTAGAATCTTACCAAAATCTAAGTCTTTAGTATGCTTGGTTCCAACTAGTTCAAGATTGATTACAGAACCTTCTTTGAATTTGTTCAAGAATCTTTAACTATAAGCAGAAGCACCAGACCAGATATGGTAGCAATATTCACTGCATGGATGAATGTTAGATTTATAAATGTGCAAGATGGATTTTAACAAGAAAAATTGTCTGGCACAACTGTGAGTTAACTTTGCGAGCAGACAACCTAGTAATTGGTTCAGTAATTCTTCACTAAAATGGCATAAAATAAACTGCTATTCCCTGAATGACGTAAAATCAATAAGACCCAGGTATATTACTGTATATTACAATTAAACATTATAAAAACAGGTGATGGTGGACTATGCAGCAAATAAATACTGTAAACATGAAACTGTTCTTGTACCACTGACACCACACGAATTTGTAAAGTTGCAATGCAAAGAATGCCTCTAAAGTTCCATACTGTCAACGCAGTCTATGCTTGATGGATGGTGTCGTCATCAGGATCCACAAAATTCTGCTGATGAATGTCATCATGAGAGTATATCCTGTGGTTGATTTCATCACTTCCAGCCTAAGCCACCAAGCCATCTGAAACAATATGGCTTCTATGTTGAATATATCATAAAATCATATCTTTCAGTGTCTCTGCTTGCTGATCCAGCACCCCAACTAAGAAACACTTTCCCGAACCCCACTCAATACCACCAAATGCTCAATGGCAAGGGCGCTGTTGGCCAAGGTGATATTTATGATGGGGAAAACATTTAAAGATATAAAATGACAGTTTAAAATTTACAAGCTATTTCTTGCCCCAGTTAATGTTGAGTTAATTCCCCTTAGCAAAATGGTAGTTTGGAAAAGATAGATCTAAGTAGGTGGCACTGGTAAGTTATTTGCATGGGACTACTTATAAGATTATTATTGGCAAATCATTTACACACACACACACACACACACACACACACAGATATATATATATATATATAATTTCTAAATGCAGACACGAAAACAAATACCTATTATTGCAATTTATACCAAACGGATAAAAAAATAAAATAAAAAAAACAACACTACTACATAAACCACCATTGACCCTATGAACATGAAAAGGGAAACCACTGACACCATAACACCAATTATTTTTCTTGTTCAAACTACCATCATTATAATTATTGTTATTACCATTCCACCACCATTACTACAATCACTTCTACCATTTTACCATAACTATTTGTTACTACAATTGTTATCATCAGTTGCTCCCTGAGCCATTACTACCTCATCACAATTACCATTGCTGCATTAGTCCACAATTACTACCACACCACAATTACCGTTACCACATCAGTCCACAATTATACTTTCTCCCCGCCCCAAGGTAAATTAATAAGGCTTCAGCATAAAATGACCCAAATAGGAGTTGACATGCCGTTAAATCCAACATCCATCCATCCCCGCCCCCAGCAAAATTAATACCACCGCATAAATACCAATAAGTATTATAAATTGGAGTTTCTACCATTTACATAAGCGCAATTGCCAAAAACAAGCAAATAACCGGTTTTAAAATAACAAAACAGCATTAAAAAAAATTAAAAATAACAATTTTACCTACCATAGTCTTACACTGACCCCATCTTTAAAAAAAAAAACAAAAAACGCCAGATTGATAGATGTGTGAACGCGCATACGTATATATGTTTGTGATAAAACATTACTCCACGAACAAAATAGACAAACGGTCTGTAATTTGACACTGCGACTTACAAAAGAAGTTTGCTACACAATCCAACATTGAATACAGTGAACAATTGTATACACATGAATGCAATGACACATGGATGTACATATACGCTCAGTCCCACACTGTTCATATATATGTTTGTATGAGCTGCAAAGTGTGAACTTGTGTGTATGTATGTCTGTGTATGTATGAGTGGCGTTCCGACAACAATTTCTCCTCCCACTACCATAAAAACATCAATATACACAACCATATATAAATCCAAAATTTAAAAATTAATCCGTTTGTCTGACGATCGTAAAATAGCGTGAAACCCAGGGTCACAAACTCACATCAATCCAACTAATATATATATATATATATATATTATTTATATATATATATATATATATATATATATATATATATATATATATAAACTATTTATTTAGAATATATATATATATAATGTGTATATCATTGAAAACATTTTTATGTTTATACATTCTTTTTTATAGATACAAATATTTAAGTACATGATCTGTTTATAATAAACAATGTTAACAACATTTACCAGCCTGAAAATCTGAGAAATTGTCAAAGAAATATGTGTCCTCCAACAGGAATCGAACCCGTATCCTATATGGAACTGTCATATAGCCTGACATACTTTTACCGAGCAGATATGAATGTACGTGAGAAAATCATGGCGAATTGTAGTTTAAAAACAGTAAAATCAACCTTGCTAACCTAAACACTCCTCTGTGGCGAAATTGGTAAAAGCATGTCAGGCTATATGATAGTTCCCTATAGGATTCTTAATTGTTATATGACCTTTCGTGCAGAACTCTTCATTGCCAATTCAAGAATAAATTCGGATTACTAACACAGAAAATGTCTCTTATCGAGAATATTTAACATTGAAAAACAAAAGAAAAAATTAATTATTTTTAATAATATGTGGAAATCTCCGCTTTTACCTGAAGACAGTCACGAGACCAGAAACTTGTGTAGCAAAATTATGTAAAACAAAGCATAATATTTTTCTAAATAAATCCACATTACAACCAAAAACGTTTATGCACCTCTCTTCTCTTCTTTTTAATATACATGCTTTTCTCTTGTTGGAACCACTACGTCCTCTTTCTTATATATATATATATATATATATATATATATATATATATATATATATATATAATAAATAAATCTCAAAGATAAATCTGAGTCTCCATAGTAACAATATCCCTACAACTTCATTCTTCTGAGGAATCATGTGCTTCCAAGGAAACGCAAAATCTTGGTTATCTTTCTGAGTCCATAGAGTTTCGTCGTGGCATAAAATTGGTTTCTTTGCCTTTCTTATGATATTAACTTCATGGTCAGATATCGGGCAGTAGTTCTTTGCTAATTCTTCTGTGGTGGGTGAGTAAAAGCCGCAGATATTGAACTGTAAAAATATGCATTTTCTTTTTTACTTATATTTCTGGGCCAATTCATGAAGAAATGAATATTAAAACAATTTTTTATTCATAAATTTATAAACATTGACTAAATTATTAAAATATCTCAAGCAACTATAAGGATTCCTTCTTATTTACCATTTTATACGTGATAGATAATCGCAAAGAGCCTGGTCTGAAGAAGTCAGTCATGGAGTCCTTCTCTCTGTGTGGTTAACTTTTTATTGAGATTTTTGCTTACATGCAAATTAGTGATAGTTTTAAAAGATCAAGAATTACACAAACGCTTTGACTAAATTTCAAATGACGTCACCAAACAGGTAGGTAAGGCATGGGCGTCTCTTAGCCTCGGGTAAATTACTTTCTTGGTCCCAATTCACCACATTATGAAGTTTAAATAAATTGGTAATTAACCAATGTTTTGTCAGCAATTCCAATAGAAACTCTAATAAATACACTTTATTATTTTTGTTGTGAATTCTCAACAGCAGAGAATAGTGTTACGGTTGGCACAACACAAGAAGAACCAGATTCGTAGAAATTAACGTTGAAGAAAAAAGACTACATCTAGTAATGAAATGCAGAGCTTATTTTACATATAATACAATATATTTTAGAACAATAGGGATGAGATTTGAAACAATATAAGTTACGAAATGCTAACAAGTTACTGAGTGTGCAAGAACCCAGAAAGTAGTCAGCTTAATGTGTAACTATACAAGGGAGTGGGAGAGGAAATCCACTGTAGTTAAGATTAAGGCAATGGATGGGAATTCATCACTAGTCCAAGAATTATTATTTTCTTCTTAAAAATAGTTTGATTAATTCACACACACACATATATATATATATATATATAAATAAGAGTTTGGTCAATAATGTCAAGGGAAAAGGGTGAAGTATTTGCCGATAGTCTTTTCAAGGACTGTAGGAATTTAGATTCTTTCGGTCGAGCTTTGTTCTTGAATCAAAAGGACCGGAGTTGACCTCAATAGTTGTGGCTGTGGGTTCAGGAGGCAAGTGACTAGTTGGTATGAACTCCTGTTTATATATGTTTTTTTTTTGTACCCTTTAGAACCCAGTAGAAGTTTCTAGAGACTTTTATAAAATTCCATTCTATTATTATGAAATCTAATGTGTTTGGTAAATGGGAGCTTTTCGTAAAATAAAAAAGGCATCTAGTAGCTACAGATTTAAGTCATCATTTTAAGTTAGATTTTGTATTTTATAGTGTAAGTGTAAAGAAGTAGGACAAAATGGGGCCTCGTAACAAGAGTTATAAATTCACTTTTAAAAAGATAAACCTTGACAAGGAGTTAAGGTAGTTAAAATAACAGCGGTATCAAGGGAAAAACTCCATTTTGACATTGATTTTTTTTTTTGTTTTGTTTTTTGTAGGCATAATGGTTAAAGATTGCCAAACTTTCAATTTATGCTGAGTTTTGATCAGAAATTTTTATATTAAAAAAGGGGCAGCTAAGTATGTATAACTAAAATGTCTACCTTTTTGTTTCAGGCTGGTGTACTACCCAGTGGATGATACGGACCCATTCCTTCCGCGGCCCCCTCCTTACAGCTACGGCACCCTCCCTACGGCACCAGCAGACCCATTCCAGGTGGATGTGCGAAGAAGTTACCTGTAAGTATAGACCTGCAGTTGGATATATATATATATATATATATATATATATATATTGTGTGTATTTCAGCAGCATTTTTTCATTGATGCATGTTTCATTAAATATTATAGACAAGTGTTGTCTATTTATTTTATGTAAATTCTTTTCATATCGTCTGATAAACTTAATAACATTATCATTAAAAGAAAAAAGAAAATCACAATATTGATACATATTTTTGAATCCAATCTAAGCTTTCGGCTTACATAAGCCATTATCAAAGTTGACAATTACATTACAATATATTAAGCAATACACAGACAAAACAATGATGATAGTCTATTTCTGTTTACATGAAAGATTTCTAAGCAATGACAAACTTGTGCATATAAGACGCTGGAAGCGAAAATCACACCACAGTATGGTCATGTGACGTCATGAGCTGCGGTGCGATTTTCACTTGACACCACCACTTCATACTTTCTGGGCAAATTTTATTATTTTAAAAAGCTATTTTTAGAACTTTAATAATACCCAAGTATATGAAATTGGACTTATACATTCTTTTTTTCTCTCATGAATTGGCAAGAAAAAATATTTACAAGAATAGATTAGTAAACTTTGGTAAACATGCTCGCAATAAGACGTGTCAAAAGGACAGTTTTGCTCATGGAACCACTTTTTATTTTAACTACCTTCACTCCTTAGCAATGTTTGTTTTAAAAATCAATGATTAAAATTGTAATAAAAGCAAAACATATGAAAGTGAATTTAAACATTTTCTTTTGTTATTGAGAATTGATAACAAAAATAATAAACACTATTTAGATATTTTATGTACACTATTTATTATACTATTGGAATTGTTGGCAAGATATCAGCTAGTTGCCAATAGACTCAAACTTTATAAAATGGTAAATAATAAGGCGTTCCTCATAGTTGGTTTTCATATTTTTCTAATATAGTAAATGTTTTAAATTTATGTTTAAAAAAATTGTTTTCATATTTATTTCTTTATAAATTGGTAAATGATATAAATATTGCATTAGTTCTAACTGTATTAGTATTTGTAATGTTGTTAATATAAAATTATTAACTAATGAAATGTTTGTTTGAAAATGTGAGATGCCAAAAAAAAGGAACGGGCAAAGATGGCATAGTAACAGACATTTTTAAAGATAGATGAATTCTACAATAGATTAGTATAGGGAAAAGAAAATTATTGCAAATCTTAATTCTAGAAATAATAATAATTCTCTCACTTTATAAAAATAATAAAATTATTGGTAACCTTGATAACTCTCAAACGTAACTTCAGAGAAGTACATCATTGAAAGCACTGAGAGTTGTAAGGGCACCAAATGTACTGCAGTAGTGTGTCTTAGGTAAGTGCATTCCTCTTAAAACTGGTTTTGAATTCAGGTTTCCTTCTCTTAGACAGGTTATTAGTCCTGCTATTTAGCCAGTAGCTAGAGAAGCAATGAATATACTGTAGCAGTTTTTTGTCTAGGTCAAGCTAACCTGACAGGGACCATTCTTCTTCAGTATTAAATGACTTATGAGGGTTGATATGCTGGTAAAACAAACAAACCAAACCCTCTTCAGGTTGGTTTTAAATTCAGGTTTCTTTCTAGACTAGTTGCCAGTTTCCCTGTTATTTAACCCATAGCTAGAGGAAGATGGATTCATGCCTTTTATATCTGGTAGCAAGGCTTTTGATTGCAATATAAGAAGTTTTGAGGAGCATGGAACCATCTCTTAATTGCTGTTGTTCCCAGGTCAACCCTGACATGGGGTGGTAGCACCTGTTACAGGTCCCAGATATTGGCAAATAGTGTACTCCAAACAAAAAATCAAAACTCTAGAAAAGGACAAAAATGCATTTTTATAGTAGAAATAGCAACAATACATTTTTATACACGAAAAAAATGACAAACGGTGCCTATTTATAGCAAAAATGACTATATATAATGTATTATAAATTAACTGATTTAAAATGTTTTTTTGCTAGACAGTAATAACCATGTTTCAAAAATGGAAGCTAAAAGCTTCAAATTTAATTTTGTAATTAAAAACATTAGTTTCTAAAAAATAAAAATTTACTGAATCTATTTTTTTTGCAGTCATTGTCAAAAATTTTCCTTAAATAATATTTAAAAATAAAATTAAAAAGTTCGACCTGGTAATATACATATATTTGATATGAAAAAATAATTTTATATACTGTAAGTAATTCTATTACATTTACTTCTTTTAAAAAGAAATATAGTCTATTAAAATTAAGAGTGAAAATATTTTAAAATTGTAGTTAAAACGTATTCTAACCTAAACATCTTTCTCAAAGTACTTCTAGCACTTAAAAGAAGCTAATAAAACACCTACAGTCAAATGAAATTCATAAGAAAAGCTAGAATATGTCGGCCATTAAATGACCCATGTCCTTTGTGCATACATGAGAAACTATATATTACTAAGTTTATAAAAAATAAAAGTTTACTGGATCAGAGAAATGAATTAGCTATTTTTTGCCATCATTGTCAAAAATTTTCCTTAAATAATATTTTTTAAAAAATATTTTTTAAAAATTAAAAAAATGTGACCTGTTAATATACATACTTAATATGGGAAAAATAATTTTATATACTGTAAGTAATTCTAGTACATTTACTTGTTTTAAAAGAAATATAGTCCATTAAAAATTAAGTAAAAATATTTTAAAATTGTAGTTAAATAAAACATATTCTAACCTAAATATCCTCAAAAAAAATCTGTAAGTGTACAAATAGAAAAAATGCCGTAAGAATTTTTTTGCCGTTAACAATAAAATTTTTTAAAAAAACCCCAGACGACATGCATTTACCAGATGTCAGAATTCATTGAAAAATACATCCCTACCTAAACATAACCCTTTTTTTGAATGTAACAAATAACTGATACAACAAAAGTTAATAAAAATGAACACGCTACCGCCCCTTGTCTGAATGAATGGATCTCTCTGTATCCTTGGAAACAGTTGAATTATGAATTTTCTGTTCCTTTAACTCAGTAAATTTAAAAAATAAGTTACTCCAAAATTCGCTTGAGGATGAAATGGAACTAATGTTTTTAATTTAATTACAAAATTAAATTTGAAGGTTTTAGCTTCCATTTTTGAAACATGGTTATTACTGTGTAGCAAAAAAAAAAACATATTTTAAATCGGTTAATTTATGATATTAATGCTCTGTAAATTTACATTGAGCACTATTTTGTAAAAATAAAAACATCAATAAGAACACTGGATTATATATCTTACTGTTCTTTCTTTTATATATATATATATATATATATATATATATATATATATACATATATAATGAACTGGAAAGCATTTAATAAAAATTAGGCCTAATGAAAAAATAAACTTGCTAAAATGATTAAAATTGAAAATGTTTACTGGCCACTTATGTAAAACAGGTAATTTGTTTGAAATCAAATTTCAAAATGATGTAATTCTTGGAATGTATGAAAGGTGAACATGGATCAAAGAACATCACAAAATATCAGAGGTGACTTGGCAATAAAATTGAGGTGGGTGGGACACTAGAAAAGTCACTTGTGCTAGAACGTTGATTTGTTAGTGCCTAGAAAAAAAAAGCTCCTAGATAAAAAGATAAAAAGAGAGATTTGCTGATAAGACATTTTGTCAAACTGCACAGTCATATTTGTCATGAAAGGTGTAAGAAAGGCCTATTTTCATGAAGAGTGTGTTGTGGAGTGATTTCACAGTGGATGCTTGTATTTGTACTAAGTCGGTCCTAAAATAGGTTCGACGTACAAAACGTTAGGAACTTGATATAATAGGTATAACACAGAGTAATGTAGTTGTGGTCACTGATACTTTAGTATTCGACTAACTGTCATCCAACATCGACTGATGGACCCACTCTCTCGTTACTCTTACTACTCCTACTTATTATAGGTGGGAGAGTCTATTAACTATAGAATAGGTGTGTTCCACTATAACAAGCGTATGTAAAATATGGCAGTCAGAAAAATATAATCTTATTGAAGGGAGGTAACTCTATTTGACTTTCTTCCAAATTTCATCATAGATAAAAGGTTAGAACGAAAAAAAAAAAATTATTTTTGATGCACCAAAGGCATCATCTGATAATTTTGAATCTTTTTGTCTTCAGATTGTAATTCTTAAATAATTCAATATTAAAAACAAAATTTGTAGAATAATTGGCCCTGGTAAAATGTAATTAGCAGAAATGCCCAACAAACAGAATTGTTGAAATTTACAATAACAAGAGGAGGAAAAGAACAGGGCAAAAATAATACTGAGCAGACAATATATGCAAAATAAAACGAGGCAAAGCAACAGTAATTAGACAAAAAGGTCTCAAACTAAGAATGGTGCCTTCACACAAAATGGATACAAAGAAATGATTGTAGTGTTCTGACTTCAAGAATTGATTGATTTGTCTGTTTAACAGCATATTAACATCTTATGGGTCATTTAATGCTAAAATTTAATTATCTTTGGAGCTTTGAAGTAATAAAATACGATGTTTATTCTGCTTTCACAATTGAATACATGGTAGATGATACTCGGCTTTTACGCATATACATGTTTGTGTGGACATAATTACTAGAGGTGGTGATATGTGTGTGGTTTATGTTGTAGTTTTGTTGAAGTTATATTTTGGAATACAGTTTGATTTAAGAAATTATAGGATATTATATGGATTAATATCATAAAAATATTAGTTGTTTGGTAGTATTTTAAATGGATTTAGATGAAGTCATTATATTTGTTACTATGTGTGTATATTTGGTAATTTTACTATAAATAGGTATTGTTAGTAATTTTTTTATATGAAAATCTGTTTCTGATATTTTTACTATAAAAATCTATTCTTATACTTTCATAGTGTTTTGTTTTAGTTTGGAGGTTCACTATTTGTCCATAACTAGGACCCTAACAGGTGCTACAACCCCAGGTCAGGGTGGACCTAGGTATGATAGCAATTAAGAAGTGGCTTCCTGCTCATCAGGACCCTCAGAAGCCTGACTGCTGTATGGAGTTTATTGCTCAAAACTAGAAAGACCGGAATGAATTGGATGAGATAGCTGTGACTTATTGGTACAAAAAATTCCAGCATGCATTGTGTCTATAAATTTGTGGAGGGGGGGGGATATTTTGCAGTCATTCTTTCCCCTGTCTTATGTAAATTTTTATATATTTTTTTACATATTGTAGGATTTTTACCATACGTTTTTTATGTGTTCTTGTGGTGATTGTGCCAAATTTTAGAGGGAATGGGTTGTGAGTTGGATGGACTTGCCATGGATAACATAATCAGGATTGACCAGTCTTCTTCTTTTGGCCTCGTGTCAGAAAACAATATAACATTCCAGGGGTGATTTTGTTTGCAAAGCAAAAAATTTTATCCTGCTACTGTGACTTAGATAAATGAATGAATGATAACGTGTTTGAATTTTGTAGTTGTGTTGTCATATCCTGCTATGGCAACAGAAAATGACCATGACTTAAATTAAGTATTGCAGTAGAAGACCCTTGAAAACAATGCCATGGAAAGGGAAGTAGTGAATAAAATAATGTATGTTAAAGGTTAAGTAAACATACGCCACATAGAGGTATAGTATCAAACTATACAGCCACCACCGTCTGTCTCTCTGCATTAGCAGGGCAAAACCAGGACGAAGCTTTGCCAAAGGGCAAGGTTTCGTTCGGGGAGGTTGACAGCTCTCGAACCCGCCTAGGCGGGTTTGAAGGCTATATTTTTGGTCGGGCATACAGGCTCAGATGACCCACATTAAACTCGGCCTTGTGCCACATTCGATCCCATGTGGGGGGATAACTAAATATAAAGGGG
>CAHIKZ030000124.1:357500-392500 GCA_903632075.3 Acanthosepion pharaonis | reverse complement strand
CACCTTTTTTTGTTTTTTATTTTTTGTTTTTTCATCAACATTTTATTGTTTTTTTCATTACCTTTTAATGTTTTCCTTTTTTTCATCACCTGTATATTTTTTTTCCTCCATAAACCTTAAATATTTTGAACTATCATTCTCATCAAAATCTCATGCACAAAGTTTTGTCCATGTACGCTTTGGCCATCTTTAGGTGTCCATCGTTTGGTTGATATGATATATCTGTTGGTTGTGTTAATTTCAGCCCTGTGATGCCAGTTAATCCTCATTTCACTACTTGATCCAGGAATTGAACTCATGGTCCTAGGTGACCAGTCTAGGAGAAGGGAAAAAGTCTGAATTCAAAACCTCCAACTATGGTTAAATAGGACAGTCTGGGCTCTCTAGCCATGGTTGGCAACCAGACTAGTAGAAAGATAAGACTGAATTCAAATCTGAAGCTGGAGTTCCTTATGATCGTCCATTGTTCTATTCATTTTCATTCTGTCAGCTGCAACGCTGTTAGTGCTAAGCTGTATTCACTTCTGCTTTTCCCTCGGATGATTGATGACATGGAGAGGGGAGATGTGTTGCACAGGTAACTGCCAATCTCTCATTAAAAAAAAAAAAACCTGCCCAGGCCTGCACCTTCTAAAAGACATAACTCTTCAGGTGTATATCCAGGGTCTCTTGTGACTGACAGGTGCCAAACCATATTTGATGTCAGTTAGTTTTGACATTTCTACCGCTTTTTAATTAGTTTGTATTTCATTTATGAGATGAGTAACCATAAATATATTTTAATTTATTAGTAATGCTTTGGCAGGAATTAACAATAGCTGGTGTCATAGGGACAAACAATGGACACCTGAAGATGGCCCAAGTGTACTTGGCTGAAATGTTTCTATAGTAACTAAGATGGGAAGAATAGTTTAAAATAGTTAAAGCATGGTGCTTTTATTGTAACCCTCTCGGTCAAATTCTTTTTTACTTCTTAAAGTAACTATCATGAAATTATAATAGAAATAATAATAATAATAATAATAATACTTCTAATAAAATTTACTTCTGGAACTAAAATTTTTAAAAATGCATGAAAAATCTTTTTTTTTTAATTGGTATCACCCCAAGCTTGGTAGTAAAGCCACTAAGACGCAAGGGGTTACAGGGCGTGGAAATATTAGGAACAGAAACATTAGTAATGAGTAGAAAGAGGAAAGGGTAATCAGGTGGACAGTAGATAGCAATTGACATTGGATTTAATTTTTTGCAAATTAAAATTGGCTGGAAAGCTTGGAGCTGGAAGAGTTCCACAAGCGAGAAGTTTGAGAAAAGAAGCTGGTAGCATAAAATTTACGACTACATCTAGCCAGCTAAACTGTAGCTGTCATGCCAAAAATGACCCGCTGGAACAAAGCAGCAGTCTCTTGTACAGGGTAATCATCTCTTGTACAGAGCAGTCATCTCGTCGGATCCCCACTGCCAAAGCACCACTCGTTTTATAGACCATGATGAAGCAGCTGATTGGTTGAGCGGGAGAGTTTTACATATGTAGGTGCACTTCACCAATTCTTCCTTCCTCCAACTGCTCTGTGACACCATACGCATGCAATGCGTTTTCGGGTATAATGTCGTGTATCACACTGTAAATTGATGAGATTTTGACACCAATCTAGTACTGCGCTTAAATTCAAATAGACTATGTACCATGAAAGTATTTATAGAAAAAGCAACCTTACGGTAGTGGGAAAGTGACTGAAGCCAAGCCACCAGATCAGGACCAATAATATTGCTGATTCTTCTTTGGATTTTATCAAGGAGCTCAAGGTAAATAGCAGAGGCACTGGAACATATTTGGCAGAAATATTCTAAGCATGGACAAATGGTAGACACAAATATATAAGATAGATGCCCGAGAGAAAATTAACAACTGACCTAGCAATGAATTTAATATAGTCTTTCAAATTCATGTCAAAAAAGGCAAAGGGAGGCAACCATACGACGATGAGAAAGTGACTGAAGCCGAGCTGCCAGATCAGGACCAATAATATTGCAGATTCTTCTTTGGATCTTATCAAGGAGCTCAAGGTAAATAGCAGGAGCACTGGACTATATGTGTCAGCAATATTCTATGCTTTTTCTATAAATACTTTCATTGTAATTGTTCAGATGATCCCTTCGTTATGGTACCTAGACTTTTTTAATTTAAGCACAGTACTACACAATTGGTAAGATCTCATCAATTTAAAATTGAACTGGCTAGAGATAACCATAAGTTCTATGCTAGCAGTTTTTTTTTTCTTGCATTTGAATTGTTCACAGTGAGGACTGGTGCTAGGTCTCGCCGCTCCTCACAGAAAAAAAAACAAACTTTGATCGAAGACTCATCTGAGAAAGGTGTATACACATCTCTGATTAAATCACCTAAAGTGATCGAATTGCTGTCATGAATACAGTTCCTTGCAAGGCTGCAATTTGTCACAGTCTTTTCTCCTATAGGAAGCCATGTGTACGATGGGTAGTAACTAAGAGTATCTTATTTCCATTGGCATGCCACAGGAATTAGTTTCTTTTCTTGCACTTCTCACTTGTGGAACTCCCTCCAAGCTCCATTCTTTCCAGCCAACTTTAATCTGCAAGAATTTAAATGTAATGTCAATCGCTACCTACGGTCCTTCTGATTACTCTTTTCTCATTCTGCTCGATAGTAATGTTTCCATTCCAAATTCCTCCCCACCCTGTAACCTGTTGTGCCTTAACAGCTGTACTGCCTTTCATGGGGTTTTAACAATTAAAGAAACCCCAAAAAACCCTTTACTCTTGTTCAAGAGACTGCAGAGGAGTGTAAACCAGATGACAGACAAAGCTGATTACACTCTGAATGAAGCTCTATGCTTTGAACGGCCTTTGAATTTAAAGTTCACTGCAGACCACAGGTAGTATTTGTCTATACCAGGATTGGCCAACCTTTCTTTCCTAATGGCCGAATCATATATTTAGGTATATTCACTGGGCCACAAAAGTACTTTATATCAATATACTTTTAAAAAGTTCAAAATATGAATATCAAATTTTAATAACAGATATATATATATATATATATAATTACAAAAAAATACTGTATTATTGACAGTCAAAAAAAGAAGAAATTATACATAGACAAAATAAATAAATTCAATATGATTTTTGACATTACTTTCGTTTTATAATATTGTCAATATTTGCTTTTATGGTCCAAGTGTTTATTCTAAGAATGTTAGTTAAATGGGAATCAATCAACCTATTTCTTTCAGCAGTTTTGAGGACTTTCATCCACGGAAAGAATTGTTCATAGCAGTATGTACTACCCCTACATGCATAAGTTTTCTAGATAAGCTAAATAATTTTTATTTAGCTCTAGTTCTTGCCCCACACACCAGCCAGTGTGTTTCAGCAAAGGTCTTTGCCTCATTCCCCTTTTAGTGCAATGGAGTAGCAAACCTACTGGTATAATGTGTGAATAGTTTTCTCAAAATAGGTTACTAAAGTAAATGAAAATATGTCTAAAGATTATAGGGTGCAGTGGGCCGTATGAAATTATTATTAAGTGGGTTATAGAGCAGCCCCACCCCCAGTTGGACGTCCCTGCTCTAAGGGCTATCTGACATTTTTTTATTCTTCTACCCATTATCTGGATATTTGGGGGTAGTTGTTAAGCAATCACGTTTGACATGTAATGTTTTTTTTTTCTTAACCAAAATCAGCAGATGAACAAAGAAAAAGTGGACACTATACATCAAAATAACTCAGTTCGAAAAGGTGGTAATTTATAAACTATACAAATCAAAATGAAAAGTAAAATACTTTTGTGAGCCTTTGAACAAATCCTGGTTCAGCATTTCAGGTTAAGTATCATCATAGAATATCTTTCCAGATCAATTATTTTCAAAATGACTAAAGCATGGCTTGCCTCGATATGTACATTTGGTCATTTTATTTTACTTATTTCTAATATGTTTCTACCATTTACCGCATATACTTGTGTATAAGTCAACGTCATGTATAGCCCGACCCCTTTTAGGGGTCGGGCTATACATGAAGTAGAGCTGTGTGTGTGTGTGTGTGTGTGTGTGTGTGTGTGTGTGTGTATATATATATATATATATATATATATATATACGTACCCACATACACACGCACATACATGTGTACGTGTGCACATGCATACAAGCATGTTCACATCTAAATACTTACGTATATAAACATCTGCATTATACATACATCAACATATATGTATGGTTGTAATTACCATATGGATAATTATAAATATTAGATTAATTATAAGAGATATATATATATATATATATATATCAGCACACATATGCCCCTATACAAATGCATATATATTATAATATAAATGATAAAATTTTGTATAGACAGACATCAGTTATTATTTCAATTATAGATCATTTAGACTTTTCAGAATTTACATGGACAGGGTTTTTTTTTTTTTTTTAGATGTAGTATATATATATATATATATATATATATATATATATTTTGAATGATGTATGTGTGTGTGTGTGTGTATATATATATATATATATATACACACACACACACACACCTGCTCTACTTAGTGTATTGAGCACTTTACGTTTTTCCTTATTTTACTCAATTGTTTTTTTTTTTCCTTTGGACTAGAATTTACGACACTGCTCGATTCAAAGCTCCAACCGACCTACTTTGATTTTTTTAGTCTTTTCGTTTTTTTCCCAAATCCGCCCCCCTTTTTTTAAACTATCTGGAATTTTTTACACCAGTCGAGTATAGACATTAATATTATATATATATATATATATATATATATATATATATATATATATATATATATGTTCTTGAAGCATCTTAGAGCTTGGTGTGTAAAATCATTGGTCCATATGTAGAGGTATTAGATTTTTATAATTTTATTAGTCTGTCAATGTTAGTTTAACTTTTCTTTTTTTTTTTTTTTTCTAATCATTTCACCCAGAAAAAGGCAATAAAGCCACTAAGACACAAGAGATTACTGAGGGTTAAAGCACTTGAGAAAAAATTATGGTGGCAAGCAAAGAACCAGAAAAGAGTTCCAGAGATGAAGTATGTGAGAAGAAACTTACAATAAAAGTTATAATTGCATCTATAGTGAATTTGGGGACCTAGCTGCCAATCTAGTGCTGTGCTTAAATCCATGAAGTTTGAGGTACCAAAACAGGAAAGCTCAACAGAACAATTGGCAAGGAAAATATCATAATTTTGCTTGTCCTGCCCTTAGTTAGCACCACCTTTATGCCCTGCCAATACCTCTTAAGCAATGGATTTGGGGAGGGACGGAAAAGGCATATCAGAGATCCTAATTGGTTTCATTGAGAAAATGAAAGAAAGTGAAGATAAGTTTTTGACATTTCAGTGAAATGTAAAAAGTTGTCAATTTCAAATCTTTTCATTTGTACCCCCTTACTTCTTAAAATAATGACCAGCATTCATATTTATGATTGTTATTGCAATATTTGTTAAAGTTATAAATCTCTTTAAATGAAAACGGTACCACTAATCTTCACATTTAAGTCCGAACATTTCCAAAATTGCCAAAGCACAAGTTCCACACAAGCATAAAATGTAATGTCTTAAAAACAAATGCTTATTTCAGGAGACTTCTTTATTATTTTCCAATTTTCCGACTAAATTTTCCTTATTGACACCAGGTAGATATGGGTTTAAAAAAATGATGATGCATTAACAGTCCTGGGTATGATGATAAACTACATCTGGCAGCAAGGCCTCTGATCAGGTGGTTTTGAGAGGAATGCAACCACCTCTTAATTGCTGCTGTTCCCAGATCCACCCTGAGCTGGAGTGGTATCATCTGTTAGGGCCCTAACTATGGTCAAATACTGAACACCCAAACAAAAAACAAAACACTATGAAAGTATAAAAATACAATTATGTAAAAAAAATACATATATATACATTATATATATATATATATATATATATATATATATATATATATATATATATATAATATATATGGATATAGATCCAACAGTATGAAGAAAAATATATACAGAAAAAAAAACAAAATCCTTATATGCAATTTATACTGTTTTAATGTTAATATGTCAATGTCGGACGTTTTAGGTCTAATAAACCATCTTCAGGAGATATTCATAAATTATAACATTATCAATACAACATGACAATAATGACATGAGTATAAATTGAATATAAGGATTTTTGTTTGTTTTTTCCGTATATATTTTTCTTCATATATATATATATATATATATATATATATATATATAAAATAAATAAAAAAATGACCAATATGTTTTATCTGTAGTTGAAGTCATACCATTGTTTCAAATATATTAATTTGAACCCATAAAATTGTGTTCAAAATATTTAGATTTCGGCATTAAATAACCCATAGAGGTGTTGATATACCGCTAAACAAAATCAACCAACCAAAATTGAAGGCGTACAGTTGCATTCAAAATATATTTAATTGAGGCCATAAAATTGTGTTCAAAATATATTTAATTGGGGCCATAAAATTGTGTTCAAAATATTTATATTTCAGCATATAAGCAAATAACCCATATTCATTGATATGTCACTAAACAAAATCAACCAACCAAAATTGAAGGCATACAATTACATTCAAAATATATTTAATTGAAGCCATAAAACTGTGTTCAAAATATTTAGATTTCAGAATTAAATAACCCATAGAGGTGTTGATATGCCGCTTTACAAATTCAACCAACCAATCTTATATTCTAAAATATGACCAACCTTCAATCTGTATGACATGCCAAGAACTAGACACATACCATCAAATTGTAGCGACTTCACCTAAATCCATCTAAAATACTACCAACTAATCAAAATGAAAGATCTCTTTTATGGAATTAGTCCATATAATATCCTACAATTTCTTAAATGAAACTTCATTCCAAAGGATAACTTAAACAAAACTACAACATAAAACACACATATCACCGCCTTTAGTAATCGTGTCCACACAAACATGTATATCCACAAAACCTGAGCATCATCTACCATGTATTCAATTGTGAAAGCAGAATAACAATGTATCATATTTTTAATACTTCAAAGCTTCCAAGAAAATTAAATTTCAGCCTTAAATGACCCATAAGGAGTTGATGTGCCATTGAACAAGCAAATCAATCATTAACTGAAAGGAAAGAAAAAAAAGTGATTTTCTGAAAGCAAGAAAATATAAACTCTAAACAAAATGGTCAAATATTAAGTGTGTTGGGTGGGGGGCACATGTCAGTTTAAAATGACACCAGGTAAATATGGCTTAAAAAAAAAAAATTGCTGCATTAACTGAAAAAAACAAAAACAAACTTTTATTGCTTTTATTATTTCAGAAGCGAGAGTGCTGCAGGTAGTGAGGATACAATTCCACGGCGGGTAGGGCAATATTCAGACTCACCTCCCCCTGCTGTAAGTAAAATCTATATTTATTCATCTTGGTTTTAATATATATATATTTTTTTTTTTTTTACATAAATGTTTTTTTCTGTAGCTGTTCACCTTCATTCTGGTACATTTCTCTTGGCTGTTATTTTTTTGAGGACACCTCAATCAAGGGAGGTAACTCTTTTCTCCTACATGTTATTTTTTTCTGTTTTTTTTTTTCTTTTTTTTTTTTCTTTTTTTCTTCTCAAAATGTTCTGTACTGGCTTTTAACTGGCATTGTTCCTTATATGGTCATTTCTTAACACATTTTGAGCCACAGTCAAAAGGACAGAATTGTTTGTGCATTAAAATATTTTTTTATTCTAAAGCAAAGGACACTCCTTAAGACATATATCTCTCGTCTGGTCATCAAAATCATTTATATAGCCCTTCCATACCTGAGGGATGAGAAGTTTTGTTGAAAGCACAAAAAAAATTGTCCAATATTTACTTTGATTGAATCCAAATGTTTCTTTCTTTCTTCTTTTTTTTCACAAACAAAAGTTAATTAGAAAAAAAATCTTAGTTGTTCATCATTAATCAAACTTGTTTTAATGAAAAAAAGCTGCCAAAACATGTGAGGATATTGGAATCAACAGTGCATTGTGAATGCTTGTTTCACAACTCAGAGTACAAACACTTTATACCCGATATTAAACAGTCTTCCCTAATGTAGCACATTTTAAATGCACACACACACACATATATATATATATATATATATATATATATATACACACACTAGTAATAATCTTATAAGTATAAGAAATTATACTCGTCCAGAAAACCTTCGGTGTCTTGATTTGCAAATAATCAAACCAATACCAAAGGGAAAAAAAAATTATAAAAAAGAAAGAACATGTACATCAGCCGAAAATAATCGTCTAGCATCCAAGTCCAAAGAAAAAAAACCCCAATACGAGTTAGCAAAATTACTAAATAAAATGCTCAATACATTAAGTAGAGCAGACCTAGTTAAACCTAAAATTAGGTTTAACTAATATATATATATATATAAATTAGGTTGGTGCGAAAATAATGACGTAATAATGTCGTTTTTAAAAAAATAAGTTAAAAAAACGACATTATTACGTCATTATTTTTGCACCAACCTAATATATATATATAAAATGGGAGGCACGGTGGGTTCAGCAGCTCCGATTGAGGAATCGGAGAGCCAAGTTCGAATTCCAGTCAGATCCATTACACTCTCATGCTAATACCTTTGAGAAAGGTATGAATTTTTTCTCCCCAGAGCTATGACAGGACAGAATGGGTTCTGTAGCCTTGGATGGCAGCTGGTCTCAGAGAAAGTAAAGAGAATTTAAAACTGTCCTGGTGAGGGTTGGGCTCTGTCAGGCTATCTTGCCTAAGACTACCCTGATGGATAACGGGATTTGTGATCTTGCGAGAGATATATATATATATATATATATATATATATATATATATATATATATATATATATATATATCTAAATATATCATATAGTTTATTCTTTATTATTAGATATTACATTTGAACATATGTAAAACCGTTACATATATGCATTCATGTTTTGACTCATCGCATCTCATCAGGTGGTGGTAAACGAGGGTTATTACAATTTTAATACTTACAAACAAACAATTGTAATAACTCTCAGTTACCACCATCTGATGAGATGTGATGATATGCATCAAAACATGAATGCATATATGTAGCAGTTTTACAGATGTTCAAATGTAATATCTAATAATAAAGAATTATCACTCTACTATTGTACTGAGCCCTATATTTAGAATTAATGTGAACATTTGAATTTATATTTGATCTGATCTCATGTCATTTGGAGATATATAGGTCTGAATAAATTACAAATATTATGTCTGCTTATTTTGATTATAATCATTTCATATTCATGAATATTTTCTGTGTATTACAATTGTAATATATGCAAAAATATTTGTCAATATGAATTGATTATGATAAAAAAAGCAGGCATAATATTTGTAATTTATCCAGACATGCCTAAAAGAGAATTTGCTATATATATATATATATATATATATAATGTCATTCATAGACAGTACTGTTTAACTGTATCACAGCTCAGCAGTGCAACAAGAGATCTGAATGCCTCAAGGCAGGATCAAAACCCAACCGATTTGGTGTCAGTCAGAGCTTCTACTACTGAGCTATATCTCAATCATTAAATAAAAAACCTAAAATATTGATGGAACCAATGGACAACTTGACAAAATCTGAAATTCTTATACAGTTACAGTTTCTAATAAAAACAACAATACTGAAAAAAAAAAAAAAAAGTTAAAAAAAAAAGAAGGGTGAACTTACTCACTAAAGTGCTTGGAGCCTAGATTGACTAGACCAAGCAAAAAACGCTTAAGGTTTCAAACTCCACTTGTCAAAATTTAAACAAAAAAATAATTAAAATTAACTTTTTTTTTTTATCAATTCACCCCAAGTATGGTTATAATGCCACTAAAACGCAAGAAGCTACTGGGAGGGAAAAAGAATAGAAAAAAAAAACTTTAAAAGAACAGAAAACCCAATCCTAAACAGAAAACAAGGGATAAAAACCTCTTCTCCTGTTCAAAAGATGGGAGAAATGTGAACTAGATGATAGGTGAACCGATTTACACCTAGTGAGAAGTGGGGGGGAAATTAATGAATAAAATTTCAGACTTAGACGTTAGAAGTATATAGTTGAAGTAGATATTAGAAGGAATCGGAAACCCAATGGATAAACCTCTACTCCTGTTCAAAAGTGGTGAGGAGAGCAAACCGGGCGATAGATGAACCTATCTACTCTTACTGACAAATAAAATGAAGGTTTATAAATGTATGAAGTGATGACCATATAAGGAAAAAAAAAACAATTATGAAATTAGTGTTAGTCAGACAAAATAAATATCAAATAGTAATGGTTTTTAATATACCAGAAAAGTTAACATGTAATACAGTTTATAATGACCAAGAGTCATAATTGGTTGAGCAACTTTTTGCAGTCTGTGAGAAAAATGAGCCAGCTGAGGTGAGATGAAAGGTCAAATTACTCAAATAATTCTGTAATTGTTTTCTTTTCTTTTTAACTGTTTTCAAATTGCCAGCAAAATGTATTCTTGAGCCTGACATAGTCCTGTATTTTTTTTTTTTTTTTTGTTGCTATAAACATTATATTCAATGGATACACATCTCAGAGTAAAGAGTCCTTTTTTTTTTTTTTAAAAAAAAAACACTGAAATATCTGCTGGCCTAGAGATCAAAAATCTTAAAGTAGTAGGCATCAATTTCACTATTTACTTTTTTCATTCTGACTATTGTCCTCATTTTTGTTGTCATTATAACAACATCTCAGCCATTTTAGCTTCTGCCCGTCATCAAGTGCTTCTTGACTTGGGTAGCCTAAAGGGAATTTTGAAATGAGCCTTTTAAATAAATTTAATCTCTGGTGGTAGACTGTTAGTGCTCTACTTCCCCTATCTAGGAATATATTGTCAAGTTTTTATTTTTAGTACTGCCCAGTTATTGCTCTCCCTTTTTCCACTGAGTCCAAGTACACACTGCCCAACCCAGAGATTGAACTCACAATCACTGTGTTTTCAATTCCGAAATAACCCTTTATTGAATTTATGGGGATAGACTGTTCTCCTTTCGCTCTCATGTCCAGGGATATATTATCAAGTTTTTATTTTTAGTACTGCCCAGTTATTGCTCACCCCCTTTTCCACTGAGTCCAAGTACACACTGCCCAACCCAAGGATTGAACTTGGAATTATGTCATCTAATTCATGAACCAACACTTCAATGTCCTGGGTAAGATGATAAACTACATCCAACAGCAAGGCCTCTGTTCAGGAGGTTTTGAGGAGCATAGAGCCATCTCTTAATTGCTGGTGTTCTCAGGTCCACCATGACCTGGGGTGGTAGCACCTGTTAGGGCCCCAGTTATGGGCAAATAGTTAACTCCCAAACTGGGGTCAAAATACTAAGAAGTATAAAAATGTTTTAATACCAGCAATAAATTTTTTGATGGAAAAAATATTTCTAGTAATACATTTTTGGAAATTCGTAAAATACATTTGATTCTTTGGTAACATCATCAGTGATGTTTCTAGCTGAAGTTTATTAGGTGTTTTGGGTCTTTCAAAATCATATCCAGTCTCCACAGTGATCCAGTTGATACTGATCAGGTATTGACTTGTGTACCTTCCATTAGCTACAGTTTTTTTTTCCATCTTTATAACAACACACTGCAACACCCCTTGGTAATTTAAATAAGATATTAGCAGCAATAAAAATGTTGTCGGTATTAAATAACTTATTGAGGTTGATATGCCATTATACAAAATAAACCAAACCAATCTAAACCAAAGAATACATATTCTATTCATACGAATCTATCCTAAAAATGTTGTTGGCATTAAATAACCCATTGAGGTTGATATGCCATAAAACAAACCAAGCAAAGCCGACACTTCGATCCACTAGGTTGTTGTCCTGTGGGACAATCCTGTGTAGAGAACTTGGACCTTTAAACCTAACCTACCTGCTGATGAGCACTGTTGCTGCTAGTTGTCAATCTTGACTGCATTTAGAAAAGCCTCTGTGTATTCAAAATTCCTTAAAGGTCATCTGATAAAGGTCAAAGGTAATAATGCATGAAACGTTGTAATGACAGCAACAAAGATGCATACAATAGTGCATATGTAAATAATTTAAAGACAGTTTTGTTAATAACTTTGAGAAATTCAGATAAAAATGAATTTTATTTTCTACAAAAAGGGTTGAGGACTGTTTATTCAAACACCTGTACGTAATTAATATATTGTTTATAGTAATAAAAAATAATGTTGGATTTAAAAAGAAAAAGATTTGTTAATTATTTAACCCTTTTAACACTGAACTCCCTAATGAGTACAGTATATACAATTTCGCACAGCTGCCAGTATACAGGCCACTCAGGTTCAAAAGGTTTAAAAATACCGATGTTTAACAAATGTATATAATACAAAAATATTTCAGTTGATTTTTTTTTTTTTTTTTGCATGTCAATGGTAACCCTTATTTTGGGGCTCTAACGTCTGTTTTTCTTGTTGTGCATTTAGTTTTTCCAACTTTAAATCTCAAATGATGGGGCTGGCCTGGATGATGGACCGACAAACTAGTAGGTTTGCCCATCTCATTGATTAGTGGGGTTAGGGTTTTTAATGGTTGGTATCCTGACCTATCCATTATAATAAATACTATTGAAATTCCTCCTAACTGACCTTTTGGCGTTTGTTCTCAAGAAACTTTTTTTTATTTCTTTTAACTTTTATTAACGCTTTTCAGACATTGCTTTCTTGAACGCTTCTGCTCTTAAAATGGTTATCAGTAAGATTGCTTCAATTCGTCCATAGTAAAAATTCCTTTGCAGTTAACAAACTTTGTTTTATCTAATCAAACCATTCCCAACCACCAGACTGGGGGTGCTATTACACTTTCGCACTCCCCGGCAGTCAGTATGGAGTACTGGAATAAGTTTTGCCATGATATTTGTGTTGAGTATTTCATCAACCACTATCAGAGGGATAAAGAAAAACAGGAAAAAGTTTAAAAATGCACGTTTGATGTTCTGAACATGATTCACAGAAAATAAGGAACAGGAAAAAGTAATCAGAGAAATAAAATAGTCGCAGTAAAAACATGGTACATGGATGGGCTGCAGAAGTGTAATAGCACTTGGGCTGGTAAAGAAAGAATAAAAACATTTTCCCTCCCCATTTTATTGACTATCGTGGTCTTGTTTATGGTGTTTTGTCATGCATGTGACCAATGTATCGTCGTGCAAAAATTGTCAACAGTCTGTGGCACAAAAAGGTTAGGGGTCACTGATCTAATCCACCTTTGACATTTCAGGGAAACAAAAATGAAGTTTAGAATTTATATTAATAAAAAATTACACAAATGAAATAATTTTACGGAAAAGTTACTCAGAATAGGTTCACTTATCATCCCGTTCATACTTCTCACTGGCCTTTTGAGCCAGAGTAGACATTTATTGTATCCTGTTTAGGATTGGGTTTCTGGTTCCTTCTAAAGTCTACTTCAACTCTATACTTCTAACGTCTCCACTTAAACTCTGGAATATTATTTATTTTCTTCCTTCAGTAGAAGTAGATAGGTTTTTTGAATAGGAGTAGAGGTTTATCCCTTGTTTCCTGTTTAGGATTGGGTTTCCGGTTCCTTCTAAAGTCTACTTCAACTCTATACTTCTAACGTCTCCACTTAAACTCTGGAATATTATTTATTTTCTTCCTTCAGTAGGAGTAGATAGGTTTTTTGAATAGGAGTAGAGGTTTATCCCTTGTTTCCTGTTTAGGATTGGGTTTCCGGTTCCTTCTAAAGTCTACTTCAACTCTATACTTCTAATCTTTCTGTCTAAATGCTGAAATTTTATTTACTATTTATTTACATGTTCTTCTCCCTTCAATAAGAGTAGATAGTTTCACCTATCTCCCAGTTCACAGTCCTTTCCAGTTTTTAAAAAGGAGTAGAATTTTCTCTTGTTTCCCATTTAAGATTGGGTTTCCAGTTCCTTCTAATATCTTTCTCCTTCTTTTTCATTTTCAGTAACCCCTTGCGTCTTAGTGGCATTATCACCTTGTTCGGGGTGAATTGATTAAAAAAAAAAATTGCTGAAATACTTTTGATTATTTAGTGCTATTGTACTCATCTTTGTTGCCATGTTTATCACAACGTTTCAGCCATTGTACGCTCCGGCCTTTCTTCAGGTGGTTGGAATGTTGAACTGAACCCTTTATTTCGCTCACTGGGGTAGACTGTTCTAGTTCCACATGCTATGTCTAATGGATGTCAGTTATCTTCTGTTAATTCCCCTTTGAAAGTTCTCCATTGCCTTAACCATGTATTGAACTCACACTCTTTGGGTCATGTCACTGGATCTAACTAACACTTTTATCCACTGTGCCATGCGTCCTTAAGGACAACTGACATCCATTAGACATGGCACGTGGAACTAGAACAGTCTACCCCAGTGAGCAAAATAAAGGCTCCAGTTCAACATTCCAGCCACCCAAGGAAGGCTGGAGCATACAACGGCTAAAATGTTGTGATAGACATGACGACAAAGATAAGGACAATTGTCTGAATAATGTAAATAGTGTACATAATACCTCATCTCAGAAATATCCAGATACTGAAAGGCTGAAACATTGCAATAAATATGGCAACAAAGATAAGGACAATAGTCCAAATAATGTAAATAGTGTACATAATACCTCATCTCAGAAATATCGACAGATACTGAAAGGCCGAAACGTAATAAATAAGGCAACAAAGATGAGGACAATAGTCCGAATAATATAAATAGTGTACATAATACCTCATCTCAGAAATATAGACAAATCAATTGACATATAGATTAGATTTGAAATACAAAATCCCTCAAGATCTTGTAGCTCAGGCAAAAGAAAATGAATTCGGATCTGACAACTAACCCTTTATTTCTGAACTAAGCTGTCAACACACTACCAGAAATTGACAGCCATAGTAAAACTGATAAAAAGCAAATGAGATATAATTAGGATGTAGGTGAGAGTTAATGAAAATATTTTTAGTTTCATCTTACTAAATTTGGAAGATTTTTTTTCTTTTTTTTTTTTTTTGATTTTTTTTTCTTTTTTTTCTGGAAGTTATTTGTCAGCCCTGGTGTCATTGTGACATCTGAGTAAAAGCTTCAGCCTGGGTTTTTATTACTGCTGTTAAAAAAAATAATATCCATTCTTTTTAAAAACATTTTTACATGACTAACATTTAATTTGTCAGGACTGAGGGAAATTTAAGAAAGAAAACTAATTCTGCTAATGTAACGTAATCTTCTGCTAAATGGACTGCCTACCTAACCTGTTGAGTTCCATCTACCCAAAGTAGCTGGTTATGAGGTGCCAGTTGTCCACCTTCGCATATTCTTTGGCTTGGAGTTGGACTTACTTTTCATAGGCTGTTTGAGATGCAGGCCACAGAAGCATTTTATAGGCAGTGAGAGCTATTTACTGTAACCCATCTTTATTCACTAAGATGAAACCTGGACATTTTATCACCTCTAATCAATTAAAATTGGAATCTATAAGAACTATTCTTGCTTTATGGCATTTTTTATTTGTATTTTTAATTTTCTGGAAAAAGCATTGCTAATTATTGGGTCTTTAATTCCTATTTCTAGTAACTTCAACTGACATAGACCTGTATTTTTTTTTTTTGCTATAAACATTATATTCAATGGATACACATCTCAGAGTAAAGAGTCCTTTTTTTCTTTTTTTTTTTTTTAAAAAAAAAAAAACAGTGAAATATCTGCCGGCCTAGAGATCAAAAATCTTAAAGTAGTAGGGATCAATTTCACTATTTACTTTTTTCATTCTGACTATTGTCCTCATTTTTGTTGTCATTATAACATCTCAGTCATTTTAGCTTCTGCCCATCATCGGGTGCTTCTTGACTTGGGTAGCCTAAAGGGAATTTTGAAATGAGCCTTTTAAATAAATTTAATCTCTGGGGGTAGACTGTTAGTGTTCTACTGCCCCTATCTAGGGATATCTTATCAAGTTTTTATTTTTAGTACTGCCCAGTTATTGCTCGCCCTTTTTCCACTGAGTCCAAGTACACACTGCCCAACCCAGAGATTGAACTCACAATCACTGTGTCTTCAATTCCAAACTGAACCCTTTATTGAATTTATGGGGATAGACTGTTCTCCTTTTGCTCTCATGTCTAGGGATATATTATCAAGTTTTTATTTTTAGTACTGCCCAGTTATTGCTCACCCCCTTTTCCACTGAGTCCAAGTACACACTGCCCAACCCAAGGATTGAACTTGGAATTATGTCATCTAATTCATGAACCAACACTTCAATGTCCTGGGTAAGATGATAAACTACATCCAACAGCAAGGCCTCTGCTCAGGAGGTTTTGAGGAGTGTAGAACCTTTTTATTGTGTCTCAGATCAAAGAAATACTAATGAAAACCATTTAATTTTAATATTTAAAATGTAAATGTCTGAGTAACTACATTCCAAATGAGATAAAATAGGCTTCATGTTGAACAATAAACTTTTTTTTTTTTTTATCAAAATTCATACAAGATATTGAAAAGGATGTAGATTTTATAACCGATTCCACAAAGTTTCAATATGTGCACCTCCTGTGACATTACACACATCGAGTTGGTAGCCATCCTGGGTAAGACGATAAACTACATCTGACAGCAAGGCCAGTGATCAAGGTTTTGAACCACCTCTTAATTCCTGGTCTGGGGTGGTAGCACCTGTGAGGGTCCCAGCTATGGGCAAATAGTTAACCCCTAAACTGGGGTTAAAACACCATTAAAATGTAAAAATAGGTTTTAATACCAGAAATTCTTCGTAAAAAAAATTATTACCAGCTCTACATTTTGGGGAAAAAAAAAAAAAATAACCTGCTATGCATTTTTTGAAAAAAAATATTACCAGCAATAGATTTTTGAAGAAAAAAAATATTATTATTATTATTATTATTATTATAAGATTTTGTCGGCATTAAAGAACACACTGAGATTGAAATGCCATACAACAAACCAAACCAAACCATCAAGTTGGTAGTCCAGCTCCTGCCAAACATGTTGCAGCATGTCTTGTGTGACATTCTCCAGTGCATCTGTGTGGACTTAGGTCTATGAGAATCTACCAGGAAGATAGATAGTGCCAATGATAATGAAAACATACTGTTGAAATGTCCACCATGTTCACCTGACTTGACACCTTGTGATTTTCTTTCTATGGGGCTATATAAAAGGACAGGTCTATATACCTCCTCTTCCTACAAGCCTAGAGAAACTTAAGCTGAGGTCAATGTTACACAAGACATGCTACAACATGTTTAGTAGGAGCTGGACTACAGTCACGACATGTCGTGTCACAGGTGGGGGCGTATATTGAATATTTGTGAAGCTTTGTGAAATCTGTTATAAAAATCTAGATTCTTTTGAATATTTTGTTTGAATTTTGATAAATAAATCTTTCATTTTTCAACATGAAGCCTCCTTAATTTTGTTTGCCTGGGACCTGTAGTTTATCAGAAACGAACATGGGAGTAAGAGCGAAATGAGAGATATTTCCTCGGCATTAAATGCAGCATCTCTCACTGAATAAATATTTCTGTTTTAAATTTTGCTCAGGTTATCGAGTAGGACACACAATTGAAGAGGGTCGAAGGAGACAAGTGCTGAAATTTTCATTCTATTGGACTTAGAAACCAGAAAAGTCAGGATTTAAGATGTAAAAAGACTTAGACTACATTGCTAGATTTTTTTTTTTTTCAATTCACCCCAAGCAAAGCAATAAAGGATCAAAATTAATTAGTCATTATTAAAAAATATTTTATTATTTTCTTAATTTTGTTGCTTTTTATCTCATTATTTTTTTTTTTTTCTCCACTAATTCATTCTTACTTGGTTTATTTTGTTTTGAGATATTCACATTTTAAATGATGACAGTTGTGGGTGGTGTAAGTACCCTGGTGTAAGTACCCTGTATACTTAATTTTAATATATTGTTAGAATCTGCTAGAACAAATATTTCAATATATTTCTAGCCATTAAAACTGAGTTTTTGCATTTACTTTAGCAAGCCACTCAGTATTTAATTTGCATAAAATTATTTCAAGGACATCTTTTATTCATTTTCATTTATTACACATTAAAATTAAATCATAGCCAGTATCCTCCATAACCTATCTAGACTTTTCAGCTAACCTGATGAATATTTATGAGCATTCTAAAATTTATAAAGTTTTGAAAAACCAGTAACATTTTTGCTCTTGTCTATAAATACTTCTTACAAAATAAAATCCTAGCATTTGCCTTGATAAAGTCCCTCAGAGGATGAAATGTTTCAGTTAAGTTTAATTTCAGTCTTTATTCAATATAATCTTTGAGCAAATTTTATTTTTCTGCAAAATCTACAAAAAACCAAGTAATTAAAAATTCCCCTGTAAAATATTCAAAATTTCCACCATTTGACAATACCAGTTTCTTCATTGGTAAAATGTCAATATTGCTTTCTTTTCTAGTATTTTGCTTGACTTCTGGAAATAAAATATGGCAAATGTTCCAAAACAGGGCAGCCCCAGATATTTTATTTTTGTACTTAAGTTACTGTTAAATCAAATATTTTATTTAATGCTGGCTTTAAAATGTTTTTCTTAATGAAACTTTGAAAATTGTTTCTAAAATCTTTTTTCCTTTTTTAAGCCAAAGGCCACTCTTGGACTTATGAAAATACTCATGTAGCTTTGTTGTTTGTTTATTGTATAATTTATAAGAATTTTTATGATGTTTGTGTATTGAAAACTGTGTGCATGTGAGTGAGGCACAATAACTTTGAGGTTTATCATTTTTATTCTTAAAGCCAGAAAAAAAAAAACAAAAAAAAACTTGGGACTATATTCTCAAGAATGTGAAAAATGTTTAATATTTCTTTCTTTTTAAATTAATAAAAACAAAATCTGTGTTGTATATTGTAGCTTTTGTGTATGTAATTTGTTGTTTTGTGTACACTTTGGCCTGTATATATCCAAAGCAATATTGTTACAGTTGGGTCATTACGTTTCATCTTTTTAATTAGGTTCTTTTGCCATATGCTTCAGATTCTCTAAATTGGTTTTACTGTTGTTGTAGAGTAGTTTTCACAGTGGAGGCTTGTATTTCACTAAGTCGGTCCTAAAAGGTTCGACGTACAAAACGTTAGGAACTTGAAATAATAGTTAATGACGCAGCAATCTAGTTGTGGTGGTTGATACTTTAATGTCCGACATCGACTGACTCGCTCAACTCCACTGAGCTTCACTGGCGACTACTACTACTTATTATCTGTGGGAGAGTCTATTTACAATATAAATAGGTACGTTCCGGTATAAAAACTGTATACTTGGTCATTAATCACCCTGTTTCTCTTACACATTTTAATTGACTGCCCTAACAAAAAAAAAATTTATATGACTGTCCCCCCCAAAAAAAAAGCAATATTTTTAATGTTGTGTCATGTTAGATGAAAGACAATTCATGTCTCTGATCATGTTACAAAATAATTTTTAATAACTGAATAGTTATACTATTTACATTATTTTGACTATTGTCCTCATCTTTGTTGCCATATTTATCACAACATTTCGGCCGCTGTACGCTCTGGCCTTCTTCAGGTGGTTGGAATGTCAACCTGAATCCTTTATTTCGCTCACTGGGGTAGACTGTTCTTGTTCCACAAACCATGTCTAATGGATGCCAGTTATCTCCTGTTAATTCCCCTCTCTAACTTTTCCACCACCTTAACCAGGTATTGAACTCACTCTCTTTGGGTCCTGTCACTGGATCTAACTAATGCCTTTATCCACTGTGCCATGTGTCCTTGAGCGAAATAAAGGGTTCAGTTTGATATTCTAACCATCTGAAGAAGGCTGGAGCATACTACGGCCGAAATGTTGTGATAAATATGGCGACAAAGATGAGGACAATAGTCTGAATAATGTAAATAGTGTACATAATACCTCATCTCAGAAATATAGACATATACTGAATAGTTATAGCAATTAGGGAGAATTTGATCATTTAATGTTGGGCCTCTTTTTTGCGGGTGGGAGCATTTTATATAGTCAGACCATATCATTTTTTATTTTTTAAATTATTTCATCCCAAGCAAGACAATAAAGCCACCAAGATGCAAAGGGTTACTGTGAGAGAGAGAGAATATGATAAAAGAAAAGTTTTTAAGGAGTGAGAACAAGAAAGGAACAAGAATTAGAAGGCTGATGATAACAATTGACATTGCATTTAAATTTTTAAAGATCAAAGTTGACTGGGAAGCAAGAAGCCAGAAGTGAGTTTCACAAGCGAGAAATGTGGTAAAAGAAACTATTAGCATAGAACTTATATATATAAGTATATATATATATATATATATATATAAGTATATATAGTTATTATACTATTATTATTATAGTTATATCATTTCAACTGTAAAATAATGAGATCTTAAAATTTTAGATCTTTACCATAAAGAAAAACTCATCAGAACAATTACGATGAAAGCATTTATAGAAAAAGCAGAGGGAAGCTATATGTATGTATATATATTTTTGCATCTGTGTATATATGTGTGTGTATATATATATATATATATATATATATATATATATATATGTGTGTGTGTGTGTGTGTGTGTATGTATATATATATATATATATATATATGTGTGTGTGTGTGTGTGTATATGTGCATGTATGCTATATATATATATATATATATATGTGTGTGTTTGTGTGTGAGTGAGTAATCCAAGTGAATCCTAATAATATAAAATATGTAATGTATTTATTACAGTAGAATATATAGATAAATTACATGTAGATGAAATTCAATACCCCATTTGTATGGCTGTTTCTCACCGTAAGAGATTAATCCTCCGAGGTTTTTCAACACCAAAAGGTTTAAAGATAAAATGAAAATAAAGTTTAAAACTTTTAAACTTAAAAAAAAAACCGGATGGAAGAAGGGAAAGATGACAAAGTAAGAGAAAAAAAATATTTAAAAGTGAGGAAAGAGAAAAAAACAAAACCAGGGAGGGGGGGGGAGTATTAATATTAAAAAAATATAAATTGATAGATAAAATTTATCCACTAGTAAGAATAAAGAAATAAAGAAATCAAACTTAAGTAAAATATAAGTGAAATATAAATAAATTATTCAAATATAGATTAAAATGAAAGGACTATTTAAAGAAGGAAATATCAAAGTTAACTTCTAATATAAAGGTAACTTGATAAAAAAGGGCTATAATGATAAATAAGAGTAAAATATATATATATATTTATATATAACAACCTAAAAACTAAAATCTTAAAAATATAATAGAATTAAATATAATATATATATATATATATATATATATATATATAACACATTTTAAGAAATAAACCAATACATATAGTATAGACAAAATCAAAAAGGCATAATAATGATAGTAATAAAGTGATGATAATAATCACAACAGAGAAATATATGTAATGGAACCACTAATAATAAAAAGAAAAGGCCAACACTCAATAGCATCAACTATGAACATGGCCACAATGTGCTGACCATGTTTAGAAAATAAAACATTACTATAACTCTAGATACATACATAAAACAATTCATACATTCAGTTAAAAAAATAATAATCATCCTTGACAATGGCTAAAAGAATAGCCAAAAGCACTCAAACATACAGAGACTTTGTACAATTTTTATGCATTTTCTGTCCAGAAAAGGAAATGCTTATATGAACACAAGAAAAATTAAATAAAAAACTTAAATGCAACACATTGCCTATGGTCTTTAATGAAACATGTATAAAAGAGGGATTGTTGCCCAGATACACAACTATTAAATTACATGACTCAGCAGCCAATGAGGAAAGTACCTCAGTACCTTTTCAGTCATCTTTAATGAAACTTGTATAAAAGAGGGATTGCTAACCAAATATACACACACACACATATATATATATATATATATATATATAATAATAAAAAAACACAATAACAAAATCTTGAACAAACCCCCATGCCTGAATAGTATTAATAAAAACTCTACACTTAAATCAGACAATAACAGGGACAAATTATGTAATTGTAGAAACCCAGAAGACTGCCCATTAGAAAATAAATGCTGCATCAAATCTGTGGTATACCAATGTAATATATCATCCACTGAGAGCCCTAGCACTAATATGATATACATTGGGTCCACGAAGAATGATTTTTAAGCTAAAGGCAGCATAAGTGCTCTTTCAACAATATAAATAAAAGAAACCAGACTTCCCTATCTAAATATTTTTGGCATCTGAAGGAAACAAATAGGACACCTAAAGTAAAATGGAAAATTATAAACAGGACTAGAACATGTAAAACTTGGGATGACCCATGCCCTTTGTGCCTCCATGAGAAACTGCACATTAAGTTTCTAAATAATAATAATCTATTAAACAATAGACATGAGTTAACGGTTTTTGTTGACATCATCAAATCCATGGTTTGAATAATTAGCTAAAAACAAGCATACAATATAATAACTTTTATAATCCATAGCCCAAATAAATAGTTTAAATACCCTACAAAAAAGATAACCCTTTATGAAGTTGTCAAAAAAAAAACAAACGTTACGGCAGTTTTTATATGCACAAATCCCTTTCATAAAGAAATAAAATAAAAAAAAAATAAATAAATCTCCATAGACACATAAACCAGACTATGCAAAAACATCTTCCGTTTCAAATTTAGACACCCCCACCTTACCCTGACTTGACATCTATGAAAGTAACTCTATACTGATACTTATTATTAACACCCAACACACACCTACCCAATTTAAATAATTCGCCCTAGCTGTTTCCATGGAAATTTTGATTTCAATTATTAAAACACTTAAATTTCAGAAATATGTTATTCCAAAAAAAAATTTTGCTTGAAGATGGAACAGAGCTTACTTTAACTCAATTTAATTCAAGTAATTATATTGAAGTTTTTGGCTCTTGTTTTGAAACATGAGACCTCTTATGTCGCGAGTTGGAATCATATTTTTAAATAAATAATTATATATATATATATAGGCACATTGCATAGTTGTTGAGTGTTCACTTTCTGAGCATAATACTCAGTTTTGAATTTCACCATGATTGATTTATCAGGAAGGTGACCTCTTAGGTGGATGGAACTATTTGGGAGCAGTCGATGGTTGTGCTAGCACAAAGTCACAAGTCAGCATGACTGAGGTTTTGAGCATGCTGGACTTGTTCAGACTGTTGATCACGCCAGGTAATGCACTCTCTCCCAGAAACTATAACTAAGGTCCAGTCAGCATAGTTGTGCTCTGTGGGTGTTGAACAAATACATGTGCCTGAGCAAGCATCCATAACAGGGATTAATGCCACGTGAAAAAAAAAACATTCACAAGAAGAAAATCTTCATGTTGAGCATTTAGAACATTTTGCTTTATTGTTATAGAGATCAGATTTGAAATAATTTCAAAACAAACCCACCCATTTTGAAAAATTGCAAAGTAAATAAATTAAAAATGCCATGTATTAAAAAGCTTTTAAAAATGTTTAAAATGGAACACTCGTGTTTGTGTGTGTTTGCGTATAACAGTCTGGAAAGCCAGAAGCAGCAAGGTGTCTAGTGTAGAGCTTGGGGAGACCTGGGGCCAGTTCAGGAACAAATTTCAGTGATACTGTCAAGTTCACAAAGAATCATCCAGGTACTCAAAAGATGATTCTCTTATCATTGGAAAATGTAGAACAAGTGGCTATGGTTAAATGTAAAATAAATGGTAGAAAGCCCAACAAACAGAATTGACAAAGTTGTAATAAGCAAGAAAAAGAAAAGAACAAGGCAAAAAAAATAATCTAAAGCAAGCAAACAATATATTCAAGGCAAATTAACAGCAATAAGGCAAAGCAACAGTAATATGGCAAAAAGTTCACAAACTAAAAATTGACATTGATACACAAAAGCAGGTTTGAACAAGCAAACGTAGCATTCTGACTTTAAGGCAAGACAGACTGGGGCCGAATGAGATGAAACCAAGAACTGGCCTATTTTATTTGCTAGGAAGAAATCCCAGCAGGCATTTGTGTGATTATGCCTGTAAATAGAGGAGGGGAAAGTGTTTTGCAGTCAATCAACAGACTGGAGCAAACAAGATTTTCCAAAATATCAACTGCAAGGTCATACATATGGACCTAAGAACCCTAATGAAGTGTTTTTATATATATATATATATATATATATATATATATTAAAGAAGAGAACTAGTAAACGTTTTTTGTTGTAATGTGGATTTATTGAGAAAAAATATTATACTTTGTTTTACATAATTTCAGGACACAAAGTATAATATTTTTTCTCAATGAATCCACATTACAACCAAAAAACGTTTATGCACCCTCTTTTTTAATATACATACTTTTCTCTCGTTGGAACCACTACAACATATTTCTTTTTATATATATATATATATATATATATATATATATATATATAAGTGAACATTAAAGTCAACACACAGAGGTGACAGGTTGTTTCATGCTGGACTTGATTGCATCCAGCATGAAACAGCCTGTCACCTCTGAGTATTGACTTCAGTGTTCACTTTTATATTTACATACGCTCTATCTCCGGTATTGAGCACTTTATGCCATAAATATAGCACACCTTAAACCTATATTTCTTTTTATTTATATATATATATATATATATACACGCACAAGTGAAGAGAAAAAAAACAGATTTAGAATCCACAGTTCTTAAACATTTATTTTTTTTTTTTAAAAAGTGCTCAATACAAAGTAGAACATATTTTTAATGATATTTTTACTTAAAAATATTTTACATTATGACATGGAAATTTCTATTTTTCGGGACTTAAAATTTTTTTATCCCGTCATCCAACAATGTTTGGTAACTTTTGATGAAAATGATTTATTTTTGAAAACAGAAAACAATATGTTTGCTTATTAAAAAGTTAAGTAGGAGAGGGAACCAGGTTTTAAAATCTTCTGGGTATGTCTCTCTCAGCTAGTCAAAAGACAAATCAAAGCTAACGCAGAAAAGTTAAAAATATAGATTTGATGTTGGGGGTATTCATACATGTCTTAGGGAACTGTTATATTAAGACACAACCCCCATACTTCTGGTTAAGAATATACATTTAAGTTAAGAAGAAATAATCTGATATATATAATGGACTCTCACGTCGGTTTCAGTGTATGAGGATCTGAAAACTTAACCAAATGATTCAGTTATGAATTTTGTGCAATAATCTTAAGTGGCACTTAAGACCCACTAGTGATTTGCAAAGGAGGCCGCATATGGAGGAAAAGTGATACACACACACAGTGTGAGGATTGTGGGATGAGGTCACTGTTAGATTATCTGACCTTTTAGATCTTGCTCTTGCTTCTTGAAGACAATTCATGCTAGCAGACTGAAAACTGCTGAGTCCACTAAAACACATTGATCCCCACTCTACCCGCTCCAAAGCTAAGTGCTTGAGTGTTATGAGGTTTATTGACAGCTGACAAGTTGCTCTTCACTTTATTTTTTTATCTAAGCCATGGGCATCCTACATTCCTGTTGCCCTGATCTAACTGACTGTACATAAGGATCTTGGGTATCCTATCAGACATTCTTAAGACATGACCAGTCCACCACAACTGAGACTGTATGAGGAAAGTCTCGATTCCTCCAATATTACACCCGTTAAACAGGTCTACATTGGATGTCCTGTCTTGAAGGCTAACTCCACAAATGACACGCAGACAGCTCTTATGGAAAACATCCAGCTGGTGTATATGGTACCTGTATGAAATTCTCAACTCTGAGTCATACAAAAGGATAGCAAGGACAACAGCTCTGTAAACCTGAATTTTTGTATCCGGTCGGATACCCTGCTCATCCCACAAGCGATGCCGAAGTTTGCCAAAAGCACTGGTAACCTTAGCAATCCGATGCATGATTTCATCATCTAAAGATACACTGTAGTTGACTTTGCTACTAAGATAGGTGAAAGACTTTACATAGTTCAGGGCGTCGTCTTCGACTTTCAATGATCTCTCTGAAAATTTGTAGACTGGTGGTTTTTGTTTCACACCACGGGGTTGCTTCGGAGTAGGACATGGTTGGTGCACTACTTCAGTTTTCTTTATGCTAGGTGTAAGACCAACGGCTTCACATGCAGCAGAGAAATGATTTAGTAGGTGTAATTGTGTGGATAAGAACAAACAAATCAGGATAAATCACCAGAAAACCCACATGAGTGATTTGATTAAAGTGGTGAGGGCTTGTGCAGAACCATCCACACTTTTCAGAACTACTAATATACTCGGTTGGTGCAAATAAATGCCACAGTCGAAGCGGACAATAGACCTCGGTCTTTTTTGTGTAAGAGTTTTCCCTCTCTTAGATCAGTTATGTTTTATAAGACTAAAGATTCCTTTACTCCTTGGCATTGGTAAATCCTGCAAGGAAGCACTTGTAGAATGAAATAGCTATTCAAATGGAGTATTTTTAAATTTCTATTCCATGTAATCTATATCTATATCTAATATATATATATATATATATATATATATATATATATATATATATATGTGTGTGTGTAATGAGAATGAAAAGAATATAAATTCAAATTTTCAAAACATATAATTTAAAAAGATGGCTCAATACAAAACGTCAGGCAATAGTTATTGTTTGCCTGTATGTAAGAACATACATAGTGTGCAGGAAATTGCTCTAGGGATCTTTGAACTAGGCTAATTTGTTAAAGCTAAAATTTTTAACAACATATTTTGATTTTCAGGCTACAATGCATCTGCTAGAATAGTGGTTCCCAAACTTTTTTTTTTTTTTTAGCTCATGGCCCACTTTGAACCCAGAATTTTTCTGTGGCCAAGTAAAAAATTATAAAAATCTCTGTATCCCACTTTGGGTAACACTGTCCCAGATGATAGTTTGTTTACAGCAAACTCTATCAGATTCTACAATCATATTTATTTAAACATTACTTCAATATATTTGTGTTGTTCTCTTGAGATGCACCCAGGTATTAATTTCTTTTTGACTTATTCTTTTTCATATATATGTTCTGTGCATCTGATGTTGACTGAATTATTGACGTTGTTTTTGTATTGTGTGTTTTCTTTATTTGTTGTGATATGTGCAGGCCTTAGTGTGTATCTGTTTAAGTTAATACCCCCGTGTCCCCACAGGCTTTTGTCTATCTGATGTGTTAACCCTTGTGTTGCAGTACAGCCTGTTACGCTATGAGATGACCCCTATGCATGAACCGTCATCTGGCGTCATGTCCAGTGAATCCTGAACACTAAACCCTGGCCACCCAAGTATGTTGCCACTTGGGTCATAACTTAGCTCTTCTGCAACCCTCGTTTTATATTCAAACTGGTTTGCCTTTTGTTGTCTCTGTTGCAGTAATTACCCCCATTTTTTCTTTTTTGCATATTTTCTGTTGCACAAACACTAACTTACCAGCATTTAAGTCTGTTTGAAACAAATACCAGTAATTGTAACTTTTGTCAGCGTAAATTTTCTCACTAACCTTTTTCACGCTTTTTTTCTCTCTCTCCGTGTAAACTGACTATGTATAAACATAATCTACTGATTATTTAATTTTCATAGATATTTATCATATGTTTTCTTTTTTTGTTGTTTCTGGTTAAAATTACAAATGTTGATAAAAAAGAAAACTTTATGAAACCTCTTGTATAAAAGCGATACGTGTACTTTTTAATCTTACTAGTGTGAATTCAATATTTGATATCGATGTTTAATCTTGATATTTGTCTTAATCGAGAGTTCATTGAACTAAAATATAGCAAAAATCTCTTTTCTGTTTTATTTTTAATTTTCAACGTCAAAAACAAAATATCAAACTGAAACTGATAAAGGAAATAACTATAAAAATTATTTGATTAATTATTGCCATAAAAACAGGCATATTCAATAAAATGAGAGGAAAACCCGAAAGCAGTCACTTCAAATGACTCAAAAAAGGCAAGGATTAGCAGAATGGCTATTGGTCAAACTCTGAAGAGAAGTCATCTCTCTATCTCTCTCTCTCTATCTCTCTCACACACAAATGTATGTAGGCCTCTGTCACTCAAGGTCGACCATAGTAGCATCCTAGTTGTCTGCTTGGCTGGAGCATCGACGTCTAACTGTAGAGGCTGATGCGAGAGTGACAATCTCTTTTGCAGATGTTGCATGTATGTTCTGTCCCTGGTCTGTTGGAGCTTTCACTTTGCTTTCTGCAGGTCCACCTTTCCTTGGCGACTTATGTCAGCTTCTCCTCCCCCGACTTGAGGTGTTTGGTCAGGGTTCCTCTCCATTCGGGATCACACACACACACACACACACACACACACAAAAATTGTACCAATTCAGATATGACTAAAAATATATCTCTAAAACAACTATGAATAAAGACAAAAGGAAAGATTATCTTAGTCGATGCATGCCTTCCTCTGATGGACTTCATCAAAGCAAATGAAAGGATCTTCCTTGATAAAGTCAATCAGAGGATAAAAAGTTTTCCTTTTGTCTTTGTTCATATCTGAAGCTAAAATAAAAGCAAAACATTAAATTTGTTTTCCTATTTGTTATCTAATCAGTGTCAGATTTAGTACATATTTTTTTAAAGTTGTTATATGTAGGATAATGATATCTAAATTTTGATGTCAAGAACAATTTTGGGGGGAAAGATATATAACAAAGTGGAAAAGGTTTTTATGCGCCGCATTTAGTGTCTTTAGTCCAATGAACTACTAAAAGGACGAAGCCGTCACATAGAAACTTTTTACAAATTGTTATATATATATATATATATATATATATATATATATATATATATATATATACATACATACATACATATATTATAATATATATATATATATATATATATTATAATATATATATATATATATATATTATAATATATATATATATATATATTATAATATATATATATATATATATATTATATTATAATAAATATATATATATATATATATATATATATATAAAAAACAGTGTTTGAGGCAATGCAATGGAGCTAAAATTTATACTAATAATAAATATATGCTTTTCTCAAGTGTTAAACTGATATTTGGTCATTTGTTTTGTGAAGTGTCAACTTTTCACCAACCACATTTTGTGTGTGTGTATATGTGTGTATATATATATATATATATATATATATATATACACACACACACACACACACACAGCAATAAATGTATATTACTTACTCACCTTTTGGTGCAACTGCAAACAATGACAAACAAATATATATTCTTTTTCTTCTCTGGTTTCTGTTAATGATGACTATACCCCCCCTCCTCCTATTTCATGCACTGTGTCTATATTCATGGCAATAATTAAATGTTTAACCTTTACTTTGACTGACTTAATTTTTAAATTTTCTGTTGAATTTTAGATTTTAAATTTCTTTTTGGCCACAAATCAGATTGCTCACTTTAATTAATAAATATTCAATTAATAAAAATATTTAGTAAATAAACGTAATAAAACAATAGTAAAATATATTCAAAAACAAAAATGAAACGTCTTGCATTTAAATTTTAAATAGTCCAGAAATAATGTGGAAATCCTACCATAAAGAATTTTTTTTTTTTTTTCATGAAAACGACTTACTGTCCGCAAGGTGTTTTTTTTTTTTTTTTACTCTGTTAAATATGAATGCCATAAGAATTTTTTGTATGATGTTAAAAATCATTTTGTATTTTGGGGACAATTTTTTTTTTGTCCTCCATGGGCTGAAAATGATTTTTTAGTTCCAGGACGTTTTTTTTTTTTTAATCAGAAAGCACGATCAGTTGTCACGACATGCGATAGGTAAAGTATCGATTGTTGTACGTAACTTAAATGCATTTGGTAAAATAACAAAATCACAAGGGCTTGATTTCTCCAATCTATCATATCAGATTGGGAGAAAATAAATGCAAAAAGATTTTTCTTATTTCCAGGATGACTTTTCAGTTAAGTGTAAACAAATTCGTTTTTGTCATTTATACTTACAATTATTCTTCAAATAAGGCCTTCATGTTTGCTTCCCCATTAATACCAAGGCTGTTTATATCTTCTTCGGGGTTAAAGAAAATGAATAAAATTAACCTTTAACCTATACTGTTATTGTTTTTGATTAGTCTGATAGAAGCATACTAGTTGTCTGATCAATTATTTATTTTTGACTAGCATTTCTTTCTTTGGCCAAACGTCCTGGGTATGACAATAAACTACATCTGGCAGCAAGGCCTCTGATCAGGAAGTTTTGAGGTGCATGGAACCACCTCTTAATTGCTGATGTTCTAAGGTCACCTTGATAGGAGTTGTAGCACCTGTTAGGGTCCCAGCTATGGGTAAATGGTTAATGCCTAAACTGGGGTCAAAACACTATGAAAGTGTAAAAATAGGTTTTAATACCAGAAATACTTTGTAAAAAATTATTGCCAGCAATAAATTTTTGGAGAAAAAATTATTACCAGTGATACATTTTTGAAGAAAATATATTACTAGAAATAGATTTTTGAATGAAAGAAATATTAACAGCAATACATTTAAAAAAAAAAAAAAATTGCCAGCAATTAAAATTGTCGGCATTAAATAACCCATTGAGGTGTTGATATGCCATAAAACAAACCAAACAAAATCAGCCAAAAACACTTCCAAAACCTGAAGACCACCACAGCACTAGACCATAATGTTTTGGATTTTGGTACCCCAATATCATAAATTTTCTAATATCTGTCTTTATTTCTGAGATAAGACATTGTAACTATTTACATTGTTCAGATTGTTTTCCTCATCTCTGTTGCCATATTCATGACATTTCAGCCTTGTACACTCAGGCATTCTTCAGGATCTCTCTCTATTTCTGAGATGAGATATTGTAATTTTTTATTTATTGTTTGGACTGTTGTCCTCGTCTTCGTTGTCCTCAAGGGCACATGGCCCAGTGGATGAGTGTTGGTTGGATCCAGTAACTTGACCTAAAGAACTTTGAGTTCAATACCTAGCAAGTTAAGTTAAAAGAAGATAACTGATACTGAAATATCCAGAAGAGCCATGACACGTGGAACTAGAACAATCTACCCTGGTAGATGAAAGAAAGGGTTAGTTCAAAATTTCAATCACCCGAAGAATGCCGGAGCGTATGACAGCCGAAATTTTGTGAATATGGCAACTGTGAAGACAACAGTAAAAAGTGTGAATAGAAATTCTCTTAAGTTTTAGATGAAGCCGATATTCAATTTTTGGGTAATTAGGTAATTGTATCCAAGATGCGTAACTTAGAAATTTGAACTTTTATTTTGCTTGGTTCCGTTCTAAATTCAGATTTTGTTTGTAAAATTTCAATCCATGTTTTCACGAAGAAATTTTTCAAATAGGCTTGGTGTTAATGGGTTAACTGAAATCCCTGGTTTTTTTTTTTAAATTAGGTCTTATTGCTGGAATAAGTTTATCAGAATGCAAAAATTGATTTGGTTGATTGCTTTGTGAAGCAAGTGTTTGGTAAAGGGAGATTTTTAAGAGTTCTTCGTTGGTTGCCATCATCACCAAAACATTTTCCTGTCTGTCTGTCTGTCTGTCTCGTATACAATTCAGATATCAATATATCTGCAAAACACAATATAAATAAAAGAAAAAGTGGGGAAACCTTTTATACCAACGCATTTTATTTCTTTAGGCGATTTTTCACAAAGCAGGTGTCGGATGGTCATCTTCAGTAATGTGTGTAAGTTTAAATCAAAACACCATCTTTTCAGCAATGTGCTACACTAATGTGTATCAAACGTACAATGATGTTTTTTTTTTTTTATATGCATAGGAGAATGTGGAGTTGGGGTCTATAAAACAACCATACATAAACAAAAAAGTTTAGTAAGTTAATGTTACTGTTATTGATTTTTTTTTTCTTTCTTAAATTCGTTTAATAAGCTGAAAAGTTCTTGTATCTTTTCTCCTTTACACAGCAAGTTTTTCCTCCATAGTTTACTTTTCCCTTACCCCACAAGTTATTTTTTTTCCTCCATAGTTTACTTTTCCCTTACCCCACAAGTTATTTTTTTTCCTCCATAGTTTACTTTTCCCTTACCCCACAAGTTTTTTTTTTCCCACATAGTTTTTCTTTCCTTTACACAGCAAGTTTTTTTTTCCTTAATTTACCTTTCTTTTATGCTGCAAGTTTTTTTCCCCAGTAGTTTAGATTCCTAACGATATGAAGCTGACACTCAGGCAAAAGATGCAATGAAAGTGGAAATAATCAACATCAAACTCTCATATACAATGCAAAATTATATAAAAACCAAATTACACAATACATCAAGAGAAAATGGCAAGCAATTTGGGAGACGTTCCCAAACAATAAACTGTATGAACATCGGCCGACGATAAGAAAGGAGAATATAGAGCCATTAGCTGATTGCAGGCAAGACATGGTGCTCAGCAGAATAAGAATTGGACACACGCACACTCTTGAGACACACTCGCACACTCTTGAGACACGCTCACGCGCTCACTCTTGAGACACGCACACGCGCTCACTCTTGAGACACACACACATGCACATGGTGCTCATCAAAATAAGAATTGGGCACACTCACACACATGCACACTCTTGAGACACGCACACGCCGCCACTCTGAGAGACATGCACACTCTTGAGACACACGCACACTCTTGAGACACACGCACACTCTTGACACACGCGCACACTCACTCGACACGCACACACTCACTCGACACGCACACACTCACTCACTCGACACACACACTCACCACACCGACACACACTCACCACCACACACACTCACCACTTGACACACACACACTCACCACTTGACACACACACACACACCTTGACACACACACACACTCACTTGACACACACACACCACCACACACACACACTCACTCACTTGACACACACACACACACACTCACTTGACACACACACACACACACTCACTCACTTGACACACACACACACACTCACTCACTTGACACACACACACACTCACTCACTTGACACACACACACACACACCACTTGACACACACACACCACCACTTGACACACACACACACACCACCACTCACACACACACACACCACTGACACACACACACACTCACCACTTGACACACACACACACTCACCACTGACACACACACACACACACACACACACACCACTTGACACACACACACACTCACCACTTGACACACACACACACCACCACTTGACACACACACACACACACACACACACACACTTGACACACACACACACACACACTTGACACACACACACACACACTCACCACTTGACACACACACACACACCACCCACTTGACACACACACACACTCACCACTTGACACACACACACACCACCACTTGACACACACACACACACTCACATGACACACACACACACACACACACACACACCACACTCACCACTTGACACACACACACACACACACACACTCACTCACTTGACACACACACACACTCACTCACTTGACACACACACACACTCACTCACTTGACACAGAAACTACACCTTGATGTATTCACTGCAACCAATTTCTCACAGTCAAACATAACTTGATAGAATGTAAGAAGTACAAAAAAAAAATATGTAGCAACTATTACCAAGCTCAAAATCTAATATTTAAAAATGTGCCTCCTGCCCAAATAATAGGATATCTGAAGAAAATAAAATCCTTCCAATTTCTATTGAAAATAGATCCTGCATGTTGAACCATACAATTTATGTTTTAAAATACTCCTGAACTATATGACTTGTGATATTTTAAAAAGAATTTTCAAACCTCACAACCACTTGAAATGTTCTAAAACATTTCTGGATAAAAATTCAGTTTCAGCATTAAATAACTCAGGCAAATTGATAGGCTGGTAAAACAAATAAGCAATCAATCAACCTACATACTTTACCGTTCCTTTATGCAGCAAGATTTTTTCCAACCGCAGTTCCTTTAGAAGCAAGGTTTTTTCCTTCATAGTTTACCATTCCTTTACACAGCAATTTCGTAGTGTTTTCTAATTCAGTTTCTCCTTGTTACTTGTGTGTATAAATACAGGTTACCAAATAAAATTTCTCCATTGCCCTTTTTAAAATGGATGTGCGAGTGGTGTAATGAATGGTAGTTCAGAATGAGAAATCGGAGAACTGAGTTCAAATGTCAATAGTTTATTACATTCACTTACTCACAAATAGCATAGGGATAGCATTGAATCCATCTCTTCTACCCCCAGCTATGGGTTAAATAGAATCTGGAAAAATCATTATTCTCAAGAAATTGTTAATCCAATATTCACTCAATATATTGAATTTATTATTACAATCCAAAATATTTTTCTTTTTGAATAAGTCATAAGAAACAAACCATTGAACCACTGACTTGATAAAGTTCCTTAATTAATGAAACACCTTGGAATAAAAGGTTTCGCTCTTTTCTTATATATATTTATTTTTTGTTGTGCTTTGAATGTGTCTATATATATAATATAGTATGTGATGAATTGACCAATTTAGATATTGTAAACTAATATAACATATTTATTTTCTTGTTTTTATTTGGCTTTCTGTATTATGACTTGTGGAAAAGCCTTTGTTAATGAATCTGTTCGGTTTTGTTGTAACAATCAAATTGGGTCCCTCACAAATATCCATATGTCTTCTATTATTTGTAAACTCTTGGGGAATTGGTACAAAACATTTACTGTAACATATTTACATTTTGTTTGTAGTGTCATTAACAGATTAAAATTCATTTTTTTTTCTTAAATCGACCCTAAAAATTTACTAATAATG
>CAHIKZ030000124.1:335000-355000 GCA_903632075.3 Acanthosepion pharaonis | reverse complement strand
GGCCATTGTACGCTCCGGCCTTCTTCAGGTGGTTGGAATGTCGAATTGAACCCTTTATTTCGTTCACTGGAGTAGACTGTTCTAGTTCCTCAAGGACACATGGCACAGTGGATAAAAGCATTAGTTAGATCCAGTGGCAAGACCCAAAGTTCAATACCTGGCAAAGGTGATGGAGAACTTGGAGAGGTGAATTAACAGGAGATAACTAATAACTGACATCCATTAAACATGGAACTGGAACAGTCTACCCCAGCAAGTGAAATAAAGGGTTCAGTTTGACATTCCAACCACCTAAAGAAGGCCAGAGCGTACAATTTGCCAAAACATTGTAATAAATATGGTGACAAAGATGTGGACAATAGTCCGAATAATGTAAATAATGTACGTAATAACTCATCTCAGAAATATAGACAGATACTGAAGTGTATTTGTCAACATATTTTGTTGAGATTACATCACTATTTCAGTAATGTTTGTTCCATTTAGTCAACTGTTTTTCAAGTCATTTGCTACCACTCCCCCAAAATCTCTTAAATACAAAATAATTATAGTAAAATTTCAAATACATTTTAAATGAAAAAAACATTTAAAAGTATATATGTATATATCTATTTTTTTTATTTATTAATCTGATAGATTTTAGCATTTAAACATTACTTTTTGTAGTTTGCCATATATTTGTAGACATTCCATTTCTAAAGGAAATGTCATATATTCAGGCCAGTAGAAGAAAATACATAAATATGCTATTTAATAAATAAACTAAATAAAATTTAATAAATTTGTTCACTGGCCTGAATATACATTTTCTTTAGAAATGGAATGTCTACTAATATATGGCAAACTACTAAAAGTAATGTTTAAATGCTAAAATCTATCAGATTAATAAATAAAAAATAGGTTACTTTAGAAATATACGTATATACATCTGTCTATATTTCTGAGATGTGGTATTATGTACACTATTTACATTATTCGGACTATTGTCCTCATCTTTGTCGCCATATTTATTACAACATTACGGCCTTTCAGTATCTGTCTATATTTCTGAGATGAAGTATTATGTACACTATTTACATTATTCAGACTATTGTCCTCATCTTTGTTGCCATATTACAATGTTTACGGCCTTCTTCAGGTGGTTGGAATGTCGAACTGAACACTTTATTTCACTCACTGGAGTAGACCTTTCTAGTTCCACATGCCATGTTTAATGGATGTCAGTTATCAGTTATCTCCTGTTAATTCACCTCACCAAGTTAACCAGGTATTGAACTCACACTCTTTGGGTCCTGTCACTGGATCTAATTAACACCTTTATCCACTGTGTCATGACAGCAAATATCCTCAAGGACACATGGCACAGTGGATAAAGGCATTAGATCCAGTAACAGGACCCAAAGAGTGTGAGTTCAATACCTGGTTAAGGCAATAGAGAACTTGGAGAGGGGAATTAACAGGAAATAACTGATAACTGACATCCATTAAATATGGCACATGGAACTAGAACAGTCTATCCCAGTGAGCAAAATAAAGGGTTCAGTTTTACATTCCAACTACCTGAAGAAGGCCGGTGCGTACAACAGCCAAAACATTGTAATAAATATGGTGACAAAGATGAGGACCGAATAATGTTATTAGTATGTATATACATATCTCCAAGTCAGTAACAAGATTTTCCCATTTTTTATATTGTGCACATTGACATTGGGTAATGGTTAATGAGCTAGTCTGGTTGACCATTATTATTGTGTAGTGAGTTTGGTCCTCACTGGGTACCTCCATACTTGTAGCCATAAGATTAGTAAAGCAACTTCTCTCTGGGTAATTGTTAGCCAGCTAATCTAGCTGATCGTTACTACAGTGTAGTGAGTTTAACCCTCACTGGGTGTCCCGTCCTGGGTAAGACGATAAACTACATCCAGCAGCAAGGCCTCTGATCAGGAAGTTTTGAGGAGCATGGAACCACCTCTTAATTGTTGGTGTTCCTAGGTCCACCCTGACCTGGGATGGTAGCACCTGTTAGGGTCCCAACTATGGGCAAATAGTTATCTCCTAAATTGGGGTCAAAACACTATGAAAGTGTAAAAATAGGTCTTAATGCAGCCATTCTCAACCTTTCCTCCATCATTGACCCCCTCGGCTTTATGTATTTCTCCATTTACCCCCCCTACTCCCATACAAAAAATTCATAGCCATCATAAAGCATTGATGTACAATTTCGTGACTAAATGAATGAATGATTTTTTCATTCAAAATACTAAGGGTTTTTTTTTTTTTTTAGTCAATACTGTGCCTAAAAAATAATTCTAAGCGACACTCAAAATACTGATTTCTTATTTAGTACTAATCTACTAATTTATTAGTATAAGTTAGTACTCTGTATGAAATTCAGTATTTTTATTAACATTTGTAGTCATTAATAAAAATTATTCATTTTATCCGCTGTATCAGTAGATCTACAAATTAATACTAATCATTCATTCAAAAAAAAATTTTTTTTTAGTAATTTTGTTTTTGGCAATTTAAAAATTTTTGGAAAATACTAAAAAAAATTTTTTTTTTCAATGAATGATTATGATTAGTACTGACTAATTTGTGCCTAAAAATTGTGCAAATTAGTCATTAGTAAAAATACCAAAACAGAAATAAAAAATACTGACAAATACTAAAAATTAGTAAAAATTCAGTATTCTGATCAAAAAATTAGTAATCCACACACTTTCTTTGCATTCTCTCTCTCTCTCTCTCTCTCTCTCTCTCTCTCTCTCTCATATTTTACAAAATTAAATTTAATTGAATTATTTCTTAAATCATCAGGTACTTCAATTATTTCCCCCCGACTATAATTTTTTACCCCTGGTTGAGAACATCTGTCTTAATACCGGAAATACTTTGTAAAAGAAAAAAATTATTACCATCAGCAATACCTTTTAGGAAAAAAAAATTTACCAGCAATATTTTTGGGAAAAAAATATTATCAGAAATAGTGTTTTGTTTTTGAAGGAAAAATATCACTAGCAATACATGTTTGAAAAAAAACTAATATTACCAGCAATAAAAGTTTTTGTTGACATTAAATAACCCATTATGCCATAAACTAAACCAAACAAAACCAAACCTTACTGGGTGCCCCACACTTTTGACCTTGATTAATCTTGATAAATAGCCTCTGTGCTATTCAATTATTCCTATAAATGTTTTTCCAGAACCCAAATTGATTGTTGTCAGTATTTTTTCTGTTGTTGGCATTTTTTTTTTTTTTAATTTATTCTTTCTTTTTTTGCAAGTTTCACAAAAGCTTCTTGATGTTTTTATTTCTTCTCTTTTTATTTTTTTTGTAACAATTGTGTTATTCGCTCTAGCGTACACTTTCTTCTTTCTTTTGCATTTCAGTACGCTGACTGGTTCCACCGTGAACGTATGTCCGCGTCAAATAAGGTTGGATAAACGTATCTCGGCCAGCAGCCGTGCATGGTAGCTTAGTTGTGGAAATTTTGGACTGTGAACATGCAGCCCCTCCTCCTTAATTTGCCCCTCTGTGTTTTTATTTTTTTAAATTTTATTTTATTTTTTTTTTTTTTTTTTAATTAAATTAAAAAAAATTTTTTTTGTTAATTCTCCCCTTTTTGCCTGTTTATATTCATGTTGATGTTGGCGCAATGGGGGAGGGTGCATGGTAGCCATATTTTGTAACCTGAAATATACTCTTTAGTCGTTGGGTGGGAGGATTTATGGGTTAAAAAAAAACTAACTAAAAAAAAAAAACATAAAATTAAAAACCTATACACAGATTGGAATAAAATTATAAAAACTGGAATTCATGATTGTATGAGTTATCTCCCTTAAGACATTTCTGAGCCAAAATGGCCACCTGTACAGTCTTTTGTGTTAATCAAAAAAAGGACTCTTTAAAAACACTTATACCTTTTTTTTCTTTTTTTAAATTTTTTATTAAACCTTGTTTATTTGTGCAATGAGGCATTCAATTTTCTAATTCTAATAATTTAAAAAAGAAAAAAAGAAGTCTATCTTTGCTGTTTTTGTTTCACACGCCACACTTTTTCCTTTTAATCAACTGTGTAATAATATATTTGTTCTGTTCTTTAAGATAAAAAAAAATTGAGCAAATTTGTTGCACTTTATCGAATGATATTTGGAAACTGTGTAGTGACAGAAATATTAGCAGCACAGAAGAGAATTATATAGTCTTATGGAAAAAATTATATAGTCTTATGGAAAAAAAATAAAATAAAAAAAAAAAATTCTTTGATTGTTTTATGACTTTTTTTTCTTTTTGCCTTGTTTTCTTTTTTTGTTTGTTTTTAATTTTGAAATTTTAATTTTTTGTTTTTACACACCTAAATATAAAATCCCTTTTTGCTATTACAATTAAACACCAATGTCACAAAAATTCAGACAGTAATGTGTATATACTACCTGTTATTAGACCAAGGTGTGCATTATATATATATATATATATATATATATATATATTTGTGTATTTAGACAGCAAATTCTCTTTTAGGCATGTCTGATTGAATAAATTACAGACATTGTCTGCTAATTTTTAGTGAAATCTGTTCATGCTCATGAATAACCTTCCGTGTATTGATGTTACACAATGAGAGAAATGTGTTATAGCTGTTTAAATTTCTTTTATTTTCATTTCCCAAGTACTTTCGATTTTCTCCCACGCTCAGTACATTGTAAACCATTTTGCATTTAAAAGCATAATGGAAAAATTACGGTGGTAATGGATAACAACGCACAACTTTGTATAACTACTTATACTAATGAACAAGATATAGTTTTGTACTATTTGTACTCCTGAAGATGATTTTGGAAGAACATCGAAAGTACTTGGGAAATGAAAATAAAAGAAATTTAAACAGTTATAGCACATTTAACTATACAATCAATACACGGAAAGTTATTCGTGAGTATGAATGGATTTTATTAAAAATTAGCAGACATAATGTCTGTAATTTATTCAATCAGACATGTCTAAAAGAGAATTTGCTGACAAAATACACAAATTTGAATATATATATATATATATATATATAATGATATATTTGGTAATCTGTATGTATTACTTGATACTGCCCTACCCCAAGATGATCTTGGAAAAAAGGTCAAAAGTACTTGGGAAATGAAAATAAAAGAATTTTAAACAGCTATAGCACATTTCTCTCATCCTTTAACATCAATACACTGAAGGTTATTCATGAGTATGAATGGATTTCACTAAAATTTCAGCAGAATTTCTGTGGGGGTCTGTTCTGATTTATATTTCCAAATTACAAACATTTTGAGCACCTGAAAAAACAAAACACAAACTGCCATTTCTAAACACACACACACACATATATATATATATATATATATATATATATATATATATATATATAAATATATTTCTAAATTGTGGCATACAAGTAGTTTCAAGCCTAAAATAGTCTTTTGGGGACACTGGTAGCCGATCATATATTTGTGGGGTTGACCTATATGGTAAGTATAGACCTAACACAGAATTTTGACCTAAAAATCTTAACGTTGACTTGTACTCCACAATTTACAGTGTGTGTGTAAATATATAGCTCATTTTATCCTCGACTAAAAACTATCGATATTCCTAAAAAAAAAAAAAAAAGTTAGATTCCATGAATATTCCCAGAGAATTCCATGGAATTTGAATGAGAATAATATGAATTTGAAAAACTTGAATTCTTTCTTAGAATTTTTGGGTACAACAGGTTAATGGTATTCAATTCTTTATTTCAGAATTAATTTTTTTTTTTTTTTTTTTTTTTTTCTAAATGTGTCTGTTTGAGGGGGTGGACGTTTTTGGTGCTTAACAAATTGGTTTCATGAGATTTCTCTCTCTCTTTCTCTCACCTTATTTTTCCTTGTGTGTGACTTCCCCACAGCATGCAGCACACCAGTGGATGGCACACTCGAATGGCGTGACTACCAAAGCCTATACACAAACGGCTGCTTATTGGGTAAAATGTCATTCTCCTTTTTACTAAAACCCTACCCCCTCACTCATTCACGTCTTTATATGATAAAGATATTTTTTATTTATTTTTTTTTATTTCATTTTGATGTTTTAATTATTTTTCTTTATTTTTTCTTTTAGAAAAAAAAATTATTGTAATAATCATTTTTTACAGTTATGTGGGTGTGTGTATGTATGTATGTATAATTCTTATGTTAAAGATATATATATATATATATATATATATATTTTCTTTATTTGAATGTTTTAGTTACGTTTAACCCTTTTGATACCATTCTGGCTTTTGAAGTCTTTATAGCCATATACCTACTAGGGTAGGTGAATCAATAAGTTCGTAGCCTGATATATAGTTTTTGCTGAGTTTTGATCTAAAATTTTCATTGTTTGATGTTTAATGATACAAGTGGATTATGTTAAAAAAAATAAAGAAATGTTTTACTTTCAGCAAAAAAAAATTTTTATTATTAGGCTGCGGGCTTACTGTTAATATCTACCTATATAAACATGCAGTCTTTTTGTTGAATAAAATCAATGTCTCACGCTGAGACATTTCGGTGTTCAAGAATTTTAAAGCTTTTCTCATCTTCGTTTTCTGATTATTCTAATGTAATAATAAAATTCAAAATGTCCGCCTTGGTTTTTTCAAGGTTACTAGACATGTCATGCACGAAAATGACTTTAAATATATTTAATATATTAACAATGATGAGTGTTTATAGCTCAAATAAAATCCTTGAATAACATACTTTTTTTTTTTTCTCTAAACTATTTGGAGCTCATATTTATCATTATTTTTTTTTTTTTTTACTTTTTATCATTTCACCCCAAGCAAGGCAATAAAGCCACTAAGATGCAAGGGGTTACTGAGTGTGAGAGATATGAGGAAAAAAAAAACAAACTTATTAAGGAGAGAAAACAACAAAAGAACAAGAATTAAAAAGATAACAATTGACATTGATTTAAATTTTTGAAGATCAAAGTTGACTGGAAAGCAAGAAGCCAGAATAGAGTTCCACAAGTGAGAACTGTGAGAGAAGAAACTGTTAGCATAGAACTTACGGTTACATTTAGCCATTTCAACTGTAAAATGATGAGATCTTACCGTCAATCTAGTACTGTTCATCAGAACAGTTACCATGAAAGTATTTATAGAAAAGGCAGAGGGAAGCTAGATTAGAGCAGAGGGAAAGTGGAGCCGAGTTGCCAGATTAGGACTACTAATATTGTTGATTCTTTGGATTTTATCAAAAATCTCTAAATATATAGCAGGAACACCAGACCATATGTGGCTGCAATATTCAAGGCATGGACAATTGGCAGACTTATAGATATGTAAGATAGATTCTGGAGAGAAAAATTGTCTTGCACAACACAGTGAACCAACTTTCTTAGCATCTAACCTAGCAGTTGATTCTATATAATCTTTTCACTTCATATCGGTGGAAAAATGTTTTTCTAGCATAAAAAATCAGTTTGACTTAATGCTTAAACTTTGTGTGTTTCCATGTTTTAATCTTGTCACTCTTTGTCACTTCAAACATAGGTATGTGCATGTCTATCTGTTTGTGATCTCTCTGAACAATTTTATATTCAAATGTGTGGAAATGTTTGATATTGATGTCCGTTAGGCAAATGACTTTGATTATAGTCAAGGAAAATATTAGAAAATTGTAGGACAAAATTTTGTTTTATGAATCTTAAGTTTCTTAAAATCCCAAAAGCTATCTTTTTTTTTTTATTTTATTTACTTGTTTATTTTGCTTACAGACTAGTTACAGTTTGAACAAATCTTTTTTTTTTTTTTTTTTTTTTTCTCTAGTGTGCTGAAAAAATAATTTTTAGGTTAAGACAAAAGATACTTTCATTGAAAACCAAATTCACTATCAATGGCTTTTGGAATAACAGCACTGCATATAATTGGATATACTTTTCAAGAATTTTGGAAATGAAATATTGATTCTTACATTTTACCCATTTAGATTTCTTTTGAAAGATATTCAGTGCCAAAAATGGATTCAGTGCACCAGACAACATAGAAATAAAGGTCTAGATCATGATTTTCTGATGAATACAAGGAAAATCATGTCAAAAGCTGATATATGCTGACAAAAGGTAGCAATGAAAAATCACTTCACTAACTTTTCCAAGAACAATCATGATGATGCCAGTTTACATATATTAAAGTAAAAAGGAAGCTGTGGAGAGTCATGACATGTATATTCCAAAGCCACATGGAAGGTAAGAGTGAGAGAAACATGTTCAAATAGACAGGCAGCTAGTGTTGTGCTAATCTCACACTAGGCTTGCACAATATAGCCAAGGAGACATTTCTGGTTTTTAAATTCCCTGAATAATTTTCAGCTTATTTATGGAATTGTATTAATATTATTTGTACTTGAGAAGATGATTAAAACCAAAAAATAGGGGTTTATGTCTCAAAACCCTAATCTGTATTGAAGTGCCAAAATTTCAGAAAAAAGCTTAAATTTTGCATTTAACCCATTTAGACATAAGGTAAGGTTTTTCAGTGCCAAAAATGGTTTCGGTACCTCTAAGAATATGGGAATAGTGGTATAGATCATGATTTTCTGATAAATACAAGGAAACCTGCTTTCGGCACCTTGGCGTGGTGTAATGGTTAGCAAGCTTGTCTCGCTAGATCAATTATGGCTGAATAGTGAGTTTGATCCATACTGGGTGCTCCATACCTTCGGCCTTGTCACATCTAAGCTACGCTTAGAAAATAATGGGCACTTCGACGTGGTGTAAGGGTTAGCAAGCTTGTCTCGTTAGACCAATTACGGCTGAGTAGTGAGTTTGATCCTCACTGGGTGCCCATTACTTTCAGCCTTGTGCCATATCTGAGCTACGCTTGGAGAATCACTACAAGGAAACATCCTGAAAACTGATATTTGGTGTCCAGTATATCATGCTAAAAGCAGGTAATGACCAATTTGACATATGAAAGGAACTGAAATTTTAAATATCTTCCCAGGAAAAATTGCTTTACATTTTGCAGATTTAAATTGTTTTAATATTTTGGAACTTATATTAAAAAGGAGAAATAATTTGTCATGCATTTTTTTTTTTTTTTTTTTTTTTTTTGCAATATTTCCCAAAAGGGAAAACAAGTAAGTTGGTGGGATCCTGTGGCGGACTTCACCACATTAATTTAACTTTTGATTAGGAAACAAGTCTTATACAAGAAGGATAACCAAAAGACATTGTTACACATAAAATGTGTATTTTAACAAGATGTACAATATCAAACAATGATGTGAAAGAAAACATGCATTTAAGTAAGAAAGGTTGAATTAAACAACAGTTGCCTCTCTTTAACTATTATTTTAGAGTTCAGTGAGAGATAGTTATTTGGTTTAAAGTTCTCTGGATAAATGTTCATGAGAGTTTCTTGTAAAGATTGTTCTTGAAAGATATTGTTGTGTAAGAAGAGTTTTCTTGTGAGTGTGTATAAGTTCTGTTCAGCATGTGAGTGTCTGTCTGTGAGAATGAGAAGGTTGGCACATGGTTTCAACTGTTAAAACTCATTTGGCAGTTGAGTTCACACTAATTGAGATGAGAAAAATCTTGGCTTAAATAAGCGACTATAGGCTTCAAATCATTGCGCGGGAAAAAGTATTCTCCACATGCAAACAATCTGATTGGTTGGCATCGACCAATCAGCGAGCGAGCTTTGGGGAGACTTAAGAAAGCTTCTGTGATCCACTTCTCCCAAAAGTACACAAAATTGACTACTTAAAAATAGTGATTACAAAATTGTCGCATTACTGCGATTTGTAAATTGCTTGTAGAAATGTAGTGGTGATTTATTAACCAATGAATGCTTGGCATTGTAAATGTGATTTGTATGTATGTGGGAGGAAAAAGAACACTTACCTCCCTCATACAGAAAATACCATGCTTCGTGTTAGCGTAGTGGGGAGTTCCGGAACTGAGCTTTTTTACTTCCACCACAATGTGTTGTACTCCCCACCCCAAACTTTAAGCCCAAGCACATTGGCCCCATCCTTTAACTGAATATTCTGCAGCCATTGGTACATATATACTGAGTCTGTATGTAGGTGTACCACCCTGGCTCGCCACTGTAATGCCAGATACCTTTCACCACGGCATCCAATTTGGCCAGGTTTATATGTTGGCATATTGGTGAGGAACAAGAAGACTTACCTCCCGCAAAGCAAATTTGCTTGGCATGTCAGGTAAGTCTTCTTGTTCCTCACAGTATGTTCATGTGTAATAGGTCTGCACAGTCCTCTTTGTTCTTAGGTGGTACCATGTGAGTACCTCTGTTTGCCTTGCAGTCTGCATAAGCAACAGGGGTGTGTCACTCACTGGCCATGGCATGCCCCTTATGAATTCATCTTACCTGGAAGGTGACAATCACCCTTTGCATCTCCACAACACTGTGTAATCATGAATTAAGATCCACTTAACTCAAACTGGATGCCAGTTTGAGTTAAGATGATCAGTTTGATTTAGTTAAAATTTGTCAAACATTTTTGGAATATGATCGCGTATGGAAAGGATAGATTTTCCCCATGACACTGCTTTTTTATAGCGACCTTAAGTCTTAGTATTTGGCAATGTTTATCATTTTAAAAAGCTATGATCCCCCCCCCACACTTTAAAATACATAAAACAGAAAAACTTCAAAGCATTATGATTATTACAGGTCGTGACTAACACCGACTGAGGAGCAGATCGCATATCACTCCTAAAATTATATAGAGCTCTAATAAGATCTAAATTGGACCATGGATGGTTTGATTACTATATATTACCAGCAATACATTTGACTCTTAACAAAATACCTCTTGATAAAATATGTCAATGAAAACTGATCTACAAAATGTTTTCTTATAAAGAAGGCACACACTATTCATATGAACCTCTCAAAAAAATTTTGTCAGAATTAAATAACCCTTCAAGGTTGATATGCCAGTGAACTAAATACACCAAACCAAAAAGCTATGATTTGAATTGCAATAAAACAAATATATGAAAGTGAATTTATACATTTTCTTATTTCTTGAGAACTGACACAAAAATAATAGATTTGTTTATTTGATTGTCTATTTACACTATTATACTATTTATTAGAATGATTGTGAAAATATGGTTTGAATCAATTTGCAGTTATGCCAATTGATTCAAACTTTATAAAATGGTAAATAAAGATTTCCTTATAGTTGGTTCACATAGTTTAATAATTTAGTAAATGTTTATAGTGATTAATATTTTTGTTTTAAATTTTTTAGCATTGTTGTACATATATGAAACACTGACAACTTATTTTAACTAGCTTCACTCTTTGGCAATGTTTGTTTTTAAAAAAAGCAATGATTAGAATTGGAATAAAACCTAGACATATGAAAGTGAATTTATATATGTATTTTTATGTTTGTGATTGAGAATTTAGAGATGATTTTTGGTTTTAGTAAGAAAAAGAAAGCATACATAATATGAAAGAAAGGGAAGATAAAGGTTTTAGTTAGATAAAGAAAGAGAAGGAAGAGATTTTAAAGAAAGAAAGGCAAGTGAAGGTGATAACACTCTCATGCCATTACCTCAGATAAACAATAGACCATACCTGTTTCCTTGTAAGGATAGATGGAAGAAAAGTAATACCAAAGGTGCTGTTTGGTTATAGGAGAAGAAAGAGAAGATAGAAACAAGCTCGCTCGCTCAACATCTTCTCAGGTAAACAATGGGCCATTCTTGTTTGATTGTGAGGATAGATGCAAGAAAAGATATGTAAAAAGCCCTGTTTGATTTTAGGGAAAGAAAGAGACAGCATTTCATGTATTTAGTGTCATTTGAAAATTTTTTGAACCTATCATCAAGACGAAAGTTCTTGATCACAAGTCCCAAAACCCATTAGGATCTAAGGGTCACCACACATAAAAAAGCAGTGGCATTTTCTGGGGAAGACAAATTGACAGAAACCCACCCTCTCTAGGCTAGTTTCAGTTTTTCCTTCTCCTAGAATAGCTGCCACCCAAGGCTACAGAACCCAGTCTGTCCTGTTATTTATTCATAGCTGGTGGGGAGGAGAAAGGATGAATTCATACCTTTCACAAGGGTTTTAGCACGTAAGTGAATGTAATGAACTTGACTGGAATTCAAACTATGCTCACAGATTCATCAATCTAAGCCATTATCCATTACACCTCCTAATTTGTCCATCCTGGGTATGATGATAAATTACATTTGCATCCAGGGTAAGATGATAAACTACGTCGAACAGCAAGGCTTCTGATCAGGATGTTTTGAGGAGCGTAGAACCACCTCTTAATTGCTGGTGTTCCCAGGTCCACCCTGATCCAGGGTGATAGCACCTGTTAGGGTCCCAGCTATGGGAAAATAGTTAACCACCAAACTGAGGTAAAAAGCATTATGAAAGTGTAAAAATAGTTTTGAATACCAGAAATACTTTGTAAAGAAATTATTACCAGAGATAAACTTTTGAAAGAAAAAAAAAAAAAAAAAACTATTACCAGCAATATATTTTTGAAAAAAAATATTACCTGCAATAAATTTTTGAAAACAAAAAAATATTACCAGCAATACATTTTTTAAAATAATATTACTGGCTATACATTTTTGAGAAAAAAAATATTATCAGAAATAGATTTTTGGCAAAACAAAATATTACAACCAATAAAAGTTGTCAGGAGTAAATAACCATTGAGGTTGATATGCTGTAAAACAAACCAAACCTCCTAATTTATTGAACACCAACAAAAAACAAACTCCTGAGTAACAAACAGTATGGTTTTTACTCTTTTAGTTCCACTGCTGATGCTTTGATAATTATCATGCATAGAATCATTGAAGCACTTCAGAAAACATCTCGAGAGTGATTGCCCTGGACATCTCAAAGGTCTTTGATAAGGTGTGACACAGGGGATTGCTAAATAAACTTACCAGCCATGGAATCTCTTTTACTGTGAGTGACCCTTGGGCTTTGGATTGAGTGAATTCACACTATAAAAAAAAATTTAAATCTAAAGTCTTATCAGTTCTGCATCTTTTCATAATGGACAACATTTATATTTATGAATGTTATTTCAATATTTTGCTAAAGTTTTTAAGCTCAAATATTTCACGATGCCAAGGGAGATTCCCACAGGAATTTCATTGTCACATAAACCTCTAGATATAGGGGAGAAAAGATTGCAATGTGGCTTTCTCAAGGATATGAATACAAAGTGAATTCAGCCAGAATTGGAACTAGGCTTGCTAACTTCATTCTCCATGCCTTTAAGTATTAGGTTATCAGCATTTCACTACCTTCTATTTACCAGTTCATACCGTTAGAACATTCTTAGTGCTTCTCTTTAGCAGTCTATACCAGTAGAACCTTCTTAGTGCTATTCTTTACCAGTCCATACCAGTAGAACCTTCTTGGCACTTCTCTTTACCTGTCTATACCGTGAGAACCTTCTTAGTGCTTTAGCAGTCTATGCCATTAGAATCTAGACTGTTCTTTATCGGTCCATACCATTAGAACCTTCTTTGCCCTTCTCTTTACGGATCCATACCATTAGAACCTTCTTTGCCTTTCTCTTTACCAATCTATACCAGGAAGTTCCATTTAGACAGCTTATTCACAAGAACTTTTGCTTCATGGAATAGACACTCCCTTGGTTAAGATTGCAATGATTGAGGTAAGCATCCAGAGGATCATTCATTACAATCTTAACCTCCTTATGTTTTAGGATAACCAATTTCTTTCCTACATGTCCTCTTAAACTCTATGCCATACAACCTCAATCAGTAACACTCTACTTTGAATGGCTCATGGGCCTTTGTCATGGGTGAACAGTTAGTAAACACAAATAAAAAAAACTACTACTTACATTCCATAATAATTGTTCTATTTGCATACATATTTCATACCCTCAATGTATCAACTATTAAGGGATACAAATAATATTTTTCAATAAAACCTTTTCCTGTTTTAAATATATATATATATATATATATATATATATATATAAAATGATAAATTTAATTACTGTGCTTTTTTTATTAGTTTTTTAAAATTTCTATTTTACAAAAGTAATTATTTCCCCCACCCAACCAACATAGTTTAAGATTTTCTAACACAATTTGAAATAACTATTTTATTATCATATATCAATCATGAAAATAGGTATGGAACCTTCTAAGAGTTTCATCAATGTTCGGTTACCATCTTAGAGATGGAATTTTGAAAAAACTTTGTTAGTGGGTAGCAATCAATTTATTTTGTAGTTTTATGTTTCACTCATGGAAAGACAGAAAATCATTCCATTGAAAATACAATAAAGTTGAATTTTTATCTTTTTACGATGCTTCTAAATCTTATTTATTCCTTAGTTTAGCCTGGGGCTAATGTACTTGTTATAATAACCAGTGCAATTCGCTTGCTTCTGTGGCCAGGACAATTGGCTTGTTAGCTTCACCCAGGCAATTGGCTTGTTAGCTTCACCCAGGCAATTGGCTTGTTAGCTTCACCCAGGCAATTGGCTTGTTAGCTTCACCCAGGCAATTGGCTTGTTGGCTTTGCCAGGGCAATTATTACCAGTTTAGCAGTATAATAATGCAAGATTTCCGAGTTTTTGAGAATAATTTAAATTCTTTCATTCTCACTACAGTTTAAGATATTATTGTCAAATATTTCTAGTGAAACAAATATTTAAAATTATCTTCACTTTAAAATTTAGAGCTCCAGTTTAAATTCAGAAAATGAAATTCTATAAAATGTTTTGCCTGTTAAGCACCAAATCCTTTTATGCCAAAGACCCCCTCCCCCAACTTTGAGAGCTCCAATTTCTTTTCCTTCATTTTCAATTACAAATTGACTTTATTTTACATTAAAATGCAAAAGGGTTAACGCATGCTTCTGTAATGAAGTGAATTTTTGTGAAGCATTTTTTTCTACATTCCTTCTGTGTTTTATATAAATGTATAAAAACAATTTGTAACAAAATTCTTTCTTTTGCCTCCATAATTTTTGTGTTTATAATAATTCATTTTTTTTTTTAATTAATTAATAAAACATTAATTTATTTGTCTGCTTTTTACAAGACAATACTATGATAATGTCTAAATTTAAAAAAAAAAAAAAACAATTTCTTGATGTTTGCTACATATTACTTGATCTGGGCCATTTCCTCACCCCCTGGGCATTTATAAACAAGCACATTAATGTTAGTTTTAGAATTGGTATTGATTAACTACAATTGACTTTTCCTTAACCCGTCATTAGTCAGCTCAGATTTCCAAAAACGGATAGTCCCCTGGGGTGTTTACAAACCCCAATACAAAAATGCTTATAGTGTTCAAATTATGTAAAATATTGTCGTACCACTGGAAAGAATAACGTAACAGGCAATCTCTGTTACGATATATATTAAATCAAAACCTGAATTGAAGATATTATTTATTCACTGAAATGAAAATTATAATAAATTTGTTGCATAAACAGGTTTTGTAAATTGTTGGTAAAACACGTCAATACAATATTGAAGAAAAGGTTTATTTATCAAAATTAGCCATAATTTATTTCTATGAATAGTAAGATATTACTTTAGATAAACTCATAATTACACGGCTGAGAGAGTTTTATATATATATATATATATATATGAAAACTTTGTTAGTCGGGTGTGGGGTAACAGGACACCCTGAAAAAGACAAATCTCCCTTGACAACTGAGCTACAACTGCACCATACCGCTTGCTACACATTCTCACTGTGTCATGGGGTGTAGTTGGAGGAAGTAAAGGAAACAAGTTGCTAACTAAGAAATCCAAGTACTTTAAAGATTTTGGTGATAACAAAACACCCCATGTGACTAATTTGGGGTTAACAACAAAAGACTGTCGATTTTAAGGAGTTAATCTTTTTATACTTTCTTAATGACATAATTTCAAACAATTATTATTTCCCTGTCTGAGTTTTAAATGCAATTTTCTATTTTAATCAAAAATTGATTCTTATCCTCAATCTAATTTTATACTGGCTATTGGAAAGAGCAGTAACTAAAACAATTAGTATTACCGTAAATTGGTTTATATCAGAATATAACACGATGATTCAAAAAGATAGCTAAACCGATTTATCAATCCCTTTGTCTCAGAGATAAGCTTGAGGAATAAAAATTGTGTGGTTTGATTTAGAAAAAAAAAATGTCAAAGATCAAATGTTACATAAATACATAATACTGACCGATATGTGCTGATTGATACAGCTTCCAAATTCTGATCCATTCTACTGTCAGCATCACACCAGCATTTAAATTGGTACATTATTGAACTCTTAGGTGGACACTCCATAAACATGTTGAATAAACATATCCAAAACATAATGTTCAAAAACCAGCTGCAGACTCTTATGTCAATCTTGATTCATTTCATACCCTTCCGAGCTTGAAATGAGTCGAATTGTCAACTAATACGTCTGGTAGAGGTATTAGCCACCACTCGGGTACTTCAAGGTACCTCAGTTTCTTAGTTACTATATTAAAAACAAATAAAAAAAAAAATTGTCTGAAAATAAAATAATTGACAGGGAAGAAGTTAAGCAGAATAAAGCAGTTGGTAAGCTTAAAAGGTAATAAGCCTATAAGTGTTAGATATTTATATATTTTATGTTCAGTGGTTGTTTTTAGTTATTGTTCACATCTTTTTAATCCTCAGTTGAGCTTTCTTGAGAGAGGACCAATAATCTGGGTTAATTATCTTTTATAATCATGTGGCTGAGTAGTTAGAATTTTCACTTTCTGAACATGAGACCTGGATTTAAATCGGACAATGGTCGATTTATCAGGAAGGTGATGTATTGATGTTGTTGGCCTCTAGAGGTGATCCCATTGTGTAGCACATTTGGAAAGTGCCTGAAAACCATACCATGTCTTATGAGTGAAACTGGGTAGATGGAATGTTTTGGGAGTTGTCGATGTTTCTGCTAGCACAAAGTCACAAAGTCATCGTGACCGAGGGTTTGAGTGTGCTAGACTTGTTCAGACTGTTGATCACACTAGATAACATGCTCTTTCACAGAAACTGTAACTAATGTCCGCTCAGCATAGTGGGCTCTGTGCATGTTGAACAAACACAAATGTAACTGAGCAGGCATCTGCAACAGGGATTGGCCAGCCAGCCATTATTGTATATCATTGTAATGATATTACTATTTCGTGTTGTTTTTTGTTGACCTTTTTTTTATATTAATTTATCCGTAGCATATATGAAATTGATATCTTTACCATTATTAGGTTTTCACATGTGAGCCTTTCGAATTATATTTCCAATTATTTTGTTAATATGTAGTAATTATTGCAGGGGATTAGTTTATTACTTTAAAATAATTGAAAACCGATCCTCCACTTTATGTTCAGTAAAATCTCATTGAACATTTTTCCAGTTATTAGGCTTATGAAGATACCATGTTGAAAAACCAGTTCCCATAAGAACAACAAAGTTAAGCAACATTGAGCCTGGTCAGTACCTAGATGGGTGACCACTTGGGAATAGCAGGTGCTTTAAGCTTTGATGGCAATGGCTCAGAATGGTTAATCGGAGAGACTAGTTCCAATATATAGTCACATTCACTTACATGCAAATGTCCTTGGTAAAGGTATAAATTCACCTTCTCCCCCGGCTATGGGTTAATTAGTAAGAATATTTTCTTAAAGATACTGTCACCTCGCACCACAAGTGTGAGATAACTACTTTTTTTTTACTTTTTTTAATAATCACTTTAGTTGACACTCCTCCATGGTCTTTTGAACAGGAGTAGAGGTTTATCCCTTGTTTCCTGTTTAGGATTGGGTTTCCGGTTCCTTCTAAATTCTACTTCAACTCTATACTTCTAATGTCTCCACCTAAACTCTGAAATGTTATTTACTTATCTTCTTCCTTCAGTAGGAGTAGATAGGTTTTTTGAATAGGAGTAGAGGTTTATCCCTTGTTTCCTGTTTAGGATTGGGTTTCCGGTTCCTTCTAAAGTCTACTTCAACTTTATACTTCTAACATCTCCGCCTAAACTCTGAAATATTATTTATTTATTTTCTTCCTTCAGTAGGAGTAGATAGGTTTTTTGAATAAGAGTAGAGGTTTATCCCTTTTTTCCTGTTTAGGATTGGCTTTCCGGTTCCTTCTAAAGTCTACTTCAACTCTATACTTCTAACGTCTCCGCCTAAACTCTAAAATTTTATTCAGTAATTAAATCTTGACCTCTTCAAGTCTAGAATTAGATTTTTATCTTTCTATGGTATCTTGCCTTTTCTTATGCTAACACAACACAACACTGTACCTTGAGTGGCCCTTTTCATCTTGTGAAAATCCAACAGTTAAGAAATTTTACATTGAAAGTACAAAAAATTCCTTTAAACTGACATGGTATCAGCACATATCTTCTTTCAACAAACATCCCTTTCTAAATATTTTTGGCATTTAAAATAAATTAATAAAACTCCAAAGGTAAAATGGAAAGTATTAAAATTAATGAGAATCTGTAAATCCTTATGTCACCCATGTCCCCTGTGTTTACAAGAAAAGCTGCATATTATAAAGTTTCTTAAAACTAAAGTTCTGCTAAACCAAAAAAAATGAATTAATGGTAATATGTAGGCATTGCATAAATTTTAAATTAAAATATAGTTAAAAGAATTTTTCATAAATACTTTATGCTTTACAATAAGATAGCCATTATTTTATAAGAATATAATGATCTACACAATTCTTATTCAATTTTTTCAGCTTTAATATTGCCTTGTTTTACTGCCCATTCAATATAATTAGCATTGTATATTAAAGTTCCATGAAAAAAAATTTCTTTTAAATTTACATATTCAGTCCCTTTAAGAAGTTTCCATAGTATAAAAAAATTTTGAAAAATTCTTAAAAATAACTTTTTGTTCAAAGTAACTCTGTCTACTTCACCAAATCTGAACAATGTATTTCACTACAAGATGTTCACTGCTGACTTGTCTGGAGTGTCAGTTTATCAAGACATAAATTAATAACCTACCTCCCTCTACCCTTCAACCTTCTTTTTCTATTTCAGCTTAGATCTAACTTTCAATTGGTTAATCTAGACATGCCCACAAGTATATTTCTTAATTCTGATATTAGACCTCCTTCCCATTTTTAACTTTCAAAAGAGGTAATGATTTGTTTTCAAATTTCCCAAATAAATCATTTTTATCATACCATCGCCCGAAGAGGAACGATTATAGTTCCAAAACATGAAAGTTTTCTGTAAAATGTTTTTATTGTAATCTATTGTAATAAAAATATTTTAATAATATTTAGCTCTACATTGTATTGAGCCCTTTTTAAAAAAGTGAATGCTAAGAACTGTGGATTCTAACTCCATCTCTTCTTTCTCTTTCTTATGATATATGCACATACATAGAGAATCCACCAAAAAAAAACATATACACACTTCAGGAAAGGAAAAACCTGTATAGATATTGTAATAGTAAATTTATTCACACATCATGAGATTAAAACAAGTTACCGTTGAACTCTATAATCGCAAAAGGTGCCCAAAATGGTGGGCTTTAGTTTCTAGACATTTATTAGTACAATAAACTACTGCTTGGAAAATATCTGTCTATATCTCTGAGATGAAGTATTATGATTACTTGCATTATTTACATTATTCAGACAGTTATCCTCATCTTCATTGCCATATTCACAATGTTTTCGGGCGTTGTATGCTTTGGCCTTCTTCAGGTGATTGGAATTTCGAACCCATTTAAACACACACACCAGACTTCATCTGTAATATACAAGTAGAAAACACAAACATAATAACCTCATCCACCTGTAAAAAAAAGATTAAAAATAATGGAAGACTTAATAATAAAAAAGAAAAAGCCAACACTTAACAATATACGCACACACACACACACACACACACACATATATATATATATATACACACACACACACAC
>CAHIKZ030000124.1:327500-330000 GCA_903632075.3 Acanthosepion pharaonis | reverse complement strand
TCACTCAGGTGTGTCTGGTGTACGTAAGAGTTGTGTTCTGAATAATTGGCTGCTTGGAGATGGTAGTCTTTCAACATAGGTGGCATCACTGCTAAATTTGCATGAAATAGCTTGTCTTGTCTGGTTGTTCTCACGTTTAGAGTGCTCTTGTGTTATATATTTCTCCCAGACCTCATGCTGATTATTGGCTAATACCTACCAAGTATCATACATTTGGAAATAATCAGCACCTACTCTAACGAGAAGGTTTTTTCTCAACAGCCCATTATGGGAGAGGATGTACCTCCTGGTGCTTACAACATCACATGCAACAAGCTCCGAATCTCTTTCCTGGTTGACCTGATTCTCTGTTTCAAATAGTAAGGCTTGTTTGTCAATAATCGTAGCTAATCTATGGCTGTAGTTACACAAAACTGATTTTTTTTTGGTGTTAAGAGGCTCACTTGCAAGAGTAATAGTTAGATTTGAAACAGTCATTTTTTAGAAAATAAACAATCAAAATAACCTAATGGTTTAGTAAGCATTGAAGAAAAAAATAAAAATAGTTATTAGTACTGAATTGGGTGTGGGGGATTTTACTTTGTATTTTTTTCCAATACCCTGAGGTTAAAATCACACCATTTAACACTTTTTGACTCTTTAAATGCTCCCCCTCCTGATATAGACTCCCCCTCTGGTTATTGTGTATTGAGAAAAATTTCCCTTTTCCTTATTAATACCTCTCTCTTCTCCACTTGTATGCGGCGCTTACGAGTAACTTGATGGAATAACGCATGTTGATGAAGACTTCAGGGCCTAATCAGCAAGGTACATTTATAGTAAGAGAGGCTCACAGGGCTAAATGGGGTTGAGGTGAAATCTTGCTGAAGGTTTCTCCCTGGTCTGTCTCACTTGACTGACCCAAGAATTAGGATAAATAGCAAAAGAAATAAGATGAAAGAAATCATACTTTAATAACAAAAATATTGTAACTCTTTCCAGCATTGATTGGGGTTTCCTTCCTAACCTTTTGTTTGAAGTTGTGTGGAAGTCAGTATCTTGATTATAGCATCACTTTCTCTTAGAGTTACATGTGATATCAATTTTAGTTGTTTTGTAATGACAACAAATACGGATTGTCACTTTCGTAATGCTCGATATAGAAGAGACTTTGTAATCGCAGATACAACTATAGTAACGCCATTGAACAATTCTAGTGTCAGATGCCTTTGACTATCACTCGCACTGATAGTACTTGCTCGATAATACTCACTCGAAAAGTAACCACCAAATTGTAATCCAAGTAGTAATCCGTATAATGATAATTCCTATATATACATTTACTTTACTGTCATGTGATCTACTTATTCAAAATGGGATCACCTGTGTTTGCTCTCTGATGATCTGTGTTCAAACTCCAGGGTCGGCAGCAATAATTTATTCCTATATAATAAGTTGTTGCCACTGTTGAAAGTTCTCAAGTGATGTGGTTTCTGTTATTTGGTACAGATCTTTGTCTGTGATTGTGTAGCGCCAGTCCACAATGTTAAAAAAAGGATGACCTTTGCCAAGACACTCAGACTTCACTCACTCAGGGTTTTTCCCAAACTGTGAAAACTATTAGTAATGATAATGGTAATATTAGCCGTTTCCCTATAAGGAAACATTTAGCATTCATTGACCAAGCAGCCAGTATTGTTTTCGGTTGAAATATCTTTCACTTAAAACAATTTTTAGTGGGACTGTTTTCTCAAGTTCAGTGGCTATAATCACACTTTCCAATATTAATGGGGTAGGTTCCTTAAACTTTTATTCAAAGTGGGTGTGTAATTTTAATATCTTGATTATGTCAATATTTTCTCTGCGGGTTACATGTGATATCCGTTTTAGTTGTTTCTGCTGTTAATAGTCCCCAAGTAATGTCGTTTCTGTTATTTGGTACAGTTCTTTGTGATTGTGTAGCGCCAGTCCACAAAGTTCAAAGAAGGATGATCTTTGCCAAGACACTCAGGCTTCATCATCCCTCCTTTGGCTTACATGTGTGTGGCGGACATGAGACAGTACCTGGGACGAGCACAACTGGTCGCGACTTGCCTTGTCCCCGCCAAAAAAGAGCCCGTATTTGCTTAGCATGTAAAGCTACTGCAGTTGAAATGAGGGAGAAAAAAAAAGCACTTACCGCTCTGCCGTAATCCATCCTCGGCCAGATAACGTAAAGAATGATGAGGGGGACTGGCATCGCATTTTTATGCAATAAAGATGCAATGCATTATGGGACATGGACGCAATGAATTATGGGATCACGTGAAGACGCAAGGGATTATGGGTATATGAACAATTATAAAAACAACTACTTTTTTCCGAGTCGGGGAGTTCTTCGAGGGACGTTCACGTTTGACGGCAAGAACGGGCAGTTAGTGTGATTTTGAGACAGAACTCAAGAAGGAACGACTCAAGGTTGAAATACCAGCTGGGAGAGTTTGAATTTACTCGCTGGTTACTGTTTTCTTCATTCGCCTCA
>CAHIKZ030000124.1:320000-322500 GCA_903632075.3 Acanthosepion pharaonis | reverse complement strand
ACAAGTTTCACAGGATGTTCAGGCTTACTAAGAAGCAAAAAAATGCTACATGTTAACTATTGTTTAGCTAAGAGCTAAGTTTGTTCAGCTCTTGTGGATTTCCAAACAATCATACCCTGATAATGTGTTTTATGTGACAGATTTGGCTGGTAGAATTGAACACAAATACAGTTGAAAGATTTGAAAAGATTGAATAAGATTATCAAGAAAGTAAAATCTGACCATTTGAAGTATCAAAATTTGGACAAGAACCTAGAAATAGATATTTTTACAGATGTGTCATTTGGAAATTTGAATAACAGTTACAACCAAGGAGGAGATTTTATAATCACCAAAGGGAGATAATCAGAAGATGAATCCAATATGGCAATCCCACAAAATGAAGACCGTAGCAAAAAATACATTAGTGAGTTCGACACTAGTTCTATTGGAAGGGATTGACAATGCATTTGGTATCTGAATGCTCTTAGGTGAGTTGTTAAATAGTAATCACCAAAAGACCATTCCTATCAAGTCTTTTGTAGATAACAGTGATTTGGTTGAAGCAATCAACTAAACTTCTTGTAGATAAGAGATTGAAAATAAAAATAGCAAATATCAAAGAAATGTTAGATAAGGGAGAAATCTATTCAATAACTTGTATGAAGTCTAAGGATCAATGACCTAATGATAAGTCTAAAAGAGGTGCCTCACCTTCTTACATGATAAACTGCCCGAATAATGGAGAGATGACAGAATAATGTTTACTTTTAAATAAGAAAGTAATTAGATTGTTAACTATTGTTTATTGTAACTGGTATAACCAGTTATCCCCCCTCCCCAACATAATGGACTCTTCTTATCTGCAGTGGCAGCAGCAGTAGCATAGACTTTATGTCCCCTTCTGCACAGGGTGGATTGGGCCATTAGATACTATTTAAACTGCTGTGATTTCTCTCTTGGCACTTTAACTTTGACTTAGGGGCACCTCGGCATATTGTAATGATTAGCAAGCTTGCTAATCATTACACTACAAAAAAACAAACTAATGAATATGTGTAATGACCTAATATTTATTGTATGTTATTGAACCATTAGACAAAATAGAAGGATGATTAGAAAAATGTTTTTGAACATACCTGTGTTCTTTTAAGGGCTTGTGATTCTTATTGAACAGTTAAGTATTGAAGAGATTATACTTTATACATAGATATTTTGTGATGTCAACAAATACTCATTGTCACTTTCATTGTAGTAGAGACTTTGTAATCGCAGATACAACTATAGTAATGCCTGTCTATATTTCTGAGATGAGGTATTATGTACACTATTTACATTATTCAGACTATTGTCCTCATCTTTGTCTCCATATTTATTACGTTTCGGCCGTTGTACGCTCCAGCCTTCTTCAGGTGGTTGGAATGTCGAAGTGAACTGTTTATTTCACTCACTGAGGTAGACTGTTCTAGTTCCACATGCCATGTTTAATGGATGTCAGTTATCTTCTGTTAATTCCCCTCTCCAAGTTTTCCACTGCCTTAACCGGGTATTGGACCCATACTCTTTGGGTTCTGTCACTGGATCTAACTAACGCCTTTATCCACTGTGCCATGTGTCCTTGAGGATCAGTCTACCTCAGCAAGCAAAATAAAGGGTTCAGTTCGACATTCCAACCACCTGAAGAAGGCTGGAGTGTGCAACAGCCGAAATGTTGTAATGAATATGGCGACAAAGATGAGGATAATAGTCTGAATAATGTAAATAGTGTATAGTAATGCCGTTGAACAATACTGGTGTCATACACGTTCAAATAACACTCGCACTAATTGTACTTGCTTGAATAGTAATCGTATAGTGATTCGAATTGAGAAATAATATGATGTATAGAGTAGAGAAATAATATAGACTAGCAATGGTGATCAATGTAGTAATAGAGGATAGACTAGAAATGGTGATTCATGTAGTAATAGAGGATAGACTAGAAATAACGATCAATTAGACTTTGAGCAACCTCCAACTTGGGCGTTTCCTCTATGGTTATATGGTCTACTTAATTAAATAATGGGATCACCTGTGTTTGCTCACTGGCAATCTATGTTCAAACTCAAGTGTCGGCAGTGACACTTTATTCCTCTATAACAAGATATTTATAAATTAGTTGAGTGATAAGTTGTAAGATTGTTTTGAGTCAAAATTGCTGACTTTCTTTGGTTTGCTGGTAGAAAGGCGTTTAAGGCAAAAGCAGACTTTGTTGTAAAGTGCTCAATATCAGGGATAGTGTTAATAGAATTAATATAGAAAAATTGTCACTTAACTGGTTGGTGTTACCACTTTCATGCCAACTTTGAAGTTTTGTAAATCTATAGAATACGTTCACTTGTCAGGGCTCATCTGGTTTTTCTTTCGATGTTAATTTTATAAATTGGTCTATATTGTTGGAACCAAACTCAGAGATGTAAGGTCAGCCTTATGATTTCTTAATCCTTTCTTCTCTGGGTGCCAGACACTTTTCTGGGGCTAT